>JAUEJL010068083.1:0-17071 GCA_032274825.1 Drosophyllum lusitanicum | reverse complement strand
GGGTTGATTGGGAAGGGTGCTACTTGGGTTTTGGGTTGATTTGGGTTGGGAAGGAAAAAGTAAAAAAAGCTGATGTGACAGTGATGTGACATTTGGGTTGATTTGGGAAGAGGAAGGGTGTTACTCATGGTCTTAGCGTGATGTGCTACAAAGGTGGGACACGTCAATTTTTTTTTTTTTTTTTGAATTCTCGTTTTTTGATTCGTTAGTGGTCAGGGATAAGTCAATTTTAGTTTGGTGAAGAGTTAGAAAAGAGAGGTAATTCGTGCAACAACCATATGCATCATTAACTTGTAACATATGAATTAACTGTTTGTATCTTGTTGTATATGGTTAAAAACTGTTGTGTGCGAATTAACTTTCGTTAGAAAAGGTAAGCACTACAAAAAAACAGACATCATGTCATTCTAAAGCCATAAGTAGCGGTACACCCAAAGGGTTTTGGTTGATTATCGGTGCCTTGGTTTCTATTGGGAACACCAATATGCCCCTCTCGGGATCCGTCCCTTTCCTCTTTTTTTTCTGTGTAAGAGAGAGTACGAGGAGAAAAAATATTAGGTTGTTTGGGTTGGACTATACTTAAGTTTCGGGTAAAAAGAAATGCAGGAAAAAAAAGATATGCATTTGGTGCAGCTCTAGGTTGTGTTTGGTATGCATAAATCAAAAACGGAATAAAATAAATCATTACGATGGAATAAGAAAAACATGTTTGTTACTCTCTTAGGAATGAAATGGACTATTCCATAAGGAATGTCATTCCCTCATTTTCATTTCTTGGAGAGGTAAAGTTTTTAGCTCATTCATTATAGGAATAGAATGAGAATTTATAATTTAATCTTTTTTTAGTTTTACAACATAATTATAATTTTTAAAAACTATTATTTTTTCATAATTTTTTATAAAAATATTTTTCTTAATCTTCTTTATGCTTAATTTTTCTATATAACATGAAAATTTGATTAAAAAAAAACTATCCAACTATAATATATTAATAAACAATTACTTTTTAAAACATGGTATATGATAAAATTTCATTACTGATACAAACTAAACATGATAAAAAAATAGAATTGATCATTTCATTCCTTTCTCTTTCCGTCCGACCAAACACATCCTAGTCTAAAATGGCAAATTTGTGATTTACAATACCGTGACGGACTGACCCCCTTCATCTCCCACAGGGCGGCCACAATCATCCCTTTTCATCGTTCACCTTTTCGTAACATGGCATCCTCACTCCTCCTCCACATACCCGTACGTACATCGCACCACCGTTCCGCCGCCGTACACCCCGCCGGAAAACATAACACCTACCCCATACTCCGCTGCGGTCCACGTGACAACCGTGGTCCGCTATACAAAGGCCGAACCCTAAGCATCGAAGCAATCCAAGCCGTCCAATCACTAAAACGCTCCCATCGTTCAGACCCAACCAACAGCGACGCCGTTTCAAAAACCTTATCCCGTCTCGTGAAATCCGATCTCCTTGCCGCCTTCAACGAGCTTATTCGTCAAGACCAGTTCGATCTTGCTCTCATAGTCTTCTCAGCCATCAAATCTGAAGACTGGTACAAAACGGATTTAAATCTGTACGCGAAGCTGGTATCGGCGATGGCGATTAGAGGTATGACGGACGAGATTGACCGGCTGGTGTCCGGCGTGGAAGTGGCGGACGTGAAATCGGCCGACGGGAAGGGGCTCGTGACATTTATTAAGGCGTTGATTGCAGCGGACAGGGGTGAGTCGACGGTGGCAGTTTACGAGATGATGAAAGCCGGCGGGTGGAGGTGTGAATCGCCGGCTGCTGATTTTGTGGGTAAGATTTTGAGTAGGGGATTGAGGAGATTAGGGAAGAAGGAAGTTGCTAATGAGATCGATAGAGAGATTGAGAGGGTGTTGGGTGGTAATTTGGTAAAGGTGGAGGTTTAAATTGTAAGTATTTAATGCGGAAAGTATAGTTGACATGTTGGTGCCACGAAATATGATTTTTATTTCTAGTGTTGAGAATTTGGAAAAATTACCAAGTTTAAAAGTGTGTTACTAAGATTATTCCCTGTATGAAATAAAGCGACGAAAGATCTTAATAAAATATTTTTTAATTTGGTTACCATAAAATATTCTCTTTAGAATTTGCTTGTTGAAACATCACACTCCTTGCATAATCTTTTTCTTTGAGTCTCCTCTTGGAGAGGCCGACTCTTTAATTTAGATATGCATTATCTAAGTGGTTTTATTCAGGACTGTTTTTGAAACATTTGTCCTATAACATTCTCTATAGTGATATATCCGATTAGACATTAGGAATGGCAAAATAAATAATAAATATTAAATTGCGTTTCAATAATAATAATAATAATAAATCATAACAACAGCATAGCCCAATCACGCAAGGGCGGTGTATAGGAAGTTAAGATACTAAGATGTAAAACAATTATATTTCTACACAAAAGTAAAATAATAATAATATTAAATTAAAATCTAATATGGATGTTTATGAACTCATCGAAACATATCACAGAAAAAAGAAAAAACAGATTAGGTGATAATTAAATTTTAAATTTTCACAATTGATTATTTTTTGAGAGATCAATATTGATAAAACTTCTTAAAATAGCGTGTTTGTTAATTTGCTAATCCGTCGGTGTTCATGGATTAACACAAAAAGGATAGAAGTCTAAACCATAGGAAATCAAATCAGTGACGTAAGAAAACCATGGCAATAACGATCAATGAGGGATGAAACGATGGTGATGTACCTTGATAAATTGACATATGAAATTGACTTAGGTGGTGTTTGTTTTGTTTTTAAGAAAACAAATCGGTTTTTCTCTACTGTCCGCGGGGCGTAGACACTAAAGAAAAAGATTGTTTTGGGTGGAACAAAACATATCCTACTTCCTTTTTGTCCATAATTTCCGCAGAGGTAAAACTACCTATATTCTTGCATAGACGTTTCTCACCTTCTTTCCTTCATCAAGCTAAAGATCTTTTCTTCATTCTCTATCTTATATCATGTCTTCAACCTCACAACCAAGGCTTCATCTCCGTTCGCTTCCTTCCTCGACTCCCATTCCTTCATCTTCATCGGCTTCCCTTCTCGAATTTGAAGCGTTGATTCGTTCGCTTCCATCCTAGACAGCTAGGTTCGTCAAGATTCCTTCGTCAACGGTTGGGCTTGTTGAGATTCCTTCATCAATAGTTGGGCTCTTTGACTTTGCCTAATTCCTTCTTCGACAGTTAGGCTCTCCGATTTCGCCTAATCCGTTCGCTTCCTTCCTCTGATGATCTCTGTTGAAGGTTGGGCTCACTGATTATGCTCTTCTCGATGTTCACATATCAAAGGTAAGAGTCAACAATCGATTATTGCATCAAGTCCTAGATTGTTTTATTTTCTGCTTCTAATTTTATGGAACCAGTTACAGTTTTTGCTTAGATTTTAATGGTCGATTCCTTTTCTACTTTTGATTTCGTCACTAGGGTTAGGGAAAAAACAATCTATATATATTTTTTTCATAATAGCTTGTTGTGCAACCTCTTCAAAGAATAGATGGAAAAACAAGCCGGACCCAAAAAAACACATCAGACATTTTTTTGTCTGAAGTAACAAACATAATCTTACCGAAATAAATCAAAAGATTTATAGACTTTTAATCGAACATTAAAATCGAATCCATGACATAAGAAAAGGCAACAACATTCATCAAGGGAAAAAAACTAATAAATTGGTAGCTCGATGGTTAGTGAGAGAAGAAATTACAACAATGATGAATAAGATGTAGGGGACGACAAAAAAGGTGCAATGTGCAAAGTTAGAGAATGTGAATGAGGCGACAACGATGTCATCATCAAATAGGAAGATACGTGAATTCAGTTACTTCGTTTAAAGATGTCATACTAATTAACAATGACAATATGCGGGTTTGAGGCATGTTTTGACATCCCCATCCCAGTCCTTCAATTGAAAATCCGGGTTCGAGGCAGGTTTTGACATTCCCGAATCCCGATGATATACCCGGCAATTTTTTCAACTAAGCATTATAGATAACTAGCATACCTTCAATTTTAGGGCAAATGATACATGTTGTTAACTGCACCTAAGTTAAATGCTGACGCATTCACATACCGCTTTAATAAGCAAATACTAAAATGACAAAACCATCATACATTAAACAAGTAAGTAAGCCCACTATCTAACTTAGATGTAACAGCAATACACATCATTTCTCTCCAATTTTATCCAAGAAAATAAGCATATCTCAAGACGTAAAATTAAGGTGAGGTCATGGGAAAACTTCGCTAAACTAGTGTGCTAAACTTCGGGGAACATTAAGATGAGGTCCTCAAAAAACATAAAATTATAACAGATATAACAAATAATGAGGTGTTTGTTTTAGTTTATTAAGGGGCTATTTTTCATTAGTCATAGTTTAACTTGTTTATTTTATCATAAGTAATAATGAGCTTATTATTCAGAAAATAAATAAAAAATAATAATTTATAAAAAATAATAATTTATAAAAAATAATCTTTTAGACATAATAAAATTATCTCCACCTCCACCACCGGGAAACTGAAAACCCATCTCTGCCAGTAGCCTCACGAAGGAAATCACACACCGTTTTCCTGTACTTACAGAATTACAGGCACTTCGTTATCCGGACACCGTCTCACTCTCGCCGGCACCGGAGCAACATCGGTGCTCGGTTTTCATAATTGCAAAAAACTAACATATAAGAAGAACAATAAAATACATATAGACATAAACTCTTACGATGCGAGAAACCCCATCGTCTTCTTCATCATCGTCAACGGCGGTCAATATTATTCCACCTGCAGAATCAGCTTGGGTTAATACATGTGAAAGAATATCACCTCGTTGGCAATCACTCTCCCTTCCTCCTCAGGTATGGATTTTTGGTTTTATTTAGTTGCTTTCAATCGATTCATATTGGAAAAGATACTATTAGTGTTTCTCTTTTGCGGTTTCGTGTTTCGCATTCGAAGTACGATTCTGTTAGTTTGTGATTTGATGTGTAATTGCTAGAATTCTGTTTTTCTTTTCCATGGAGATTGGAGTGTCAAACGTACTCGATTGGTAAATTGTCTTTTAAATTGGTGTATATACTATTTAGGATTTCGTGTTGAAGTTGAATCCCAGGGCTGCTAGAACTCGAGCTAGGCTCGTGAGATTTTGGCCAAGCTTGAGCTCGACCTCATAGCTTTTTGGCAATATCCGTTTGAACTAGGCTCGAATAGCTCGAATATATATACAAAAACTATATCTTTATCTGATAACTAAATTCGTTTAAAATAATATTTTGGTTCGGTTTTGGCTCCTATAGATTCAATACACATACATACATACATAAATATGGCTAGGTAATTATGCATTTACCTTAATATACAGTTTTCATATGGCTATATATTTCATACCTGGTTCAATAAATCTGATTTTTCCCTTAAATAATTAGAAAATTGGAATCATAATCAGTTTACTTAAACATTTGAAGCTGATTCTTTTAATAGGACATAATCAGTTTAAACATGCTTGTGAACACTCTTTAAGGCTATTTTACTTTTGTAAATTGCATAGAATCAGGAATTCAGCATGCTATGAAGACCTGGAAATTCCCTTCTGATTTGGTGGTCAGGAATCTTGTGATCCCTTATCTTTAACGATAGGACTACTTTCTCCTTCACATAAAACTGTTCGGAAACCCTTGACCAAATTAAACGGAGTTATTTAGATGCTTCTGTTATAGCTTGACCAAATTAAATGGAATTAAATCAATCCAAACAAAAAAGTTCAAATTAAATTCAAGCTGTAAAGGAATCTGGATATGTCAAATTAGCATTTAGGAACCATTAAATAATTATTATATTTATAAAGTTTTATATTTGCTGCATTTAATGGGTTACATGTTGGTAAATTCTTTGCAGTCTGCAATTCCAATTGTGATATCCAGAGTTAACCAGGTGGATGCAGCAAGGCTTGATGTTGAGATGTCAGCCATGTTGAAAGAACAATTAGTTAAGGTTTTCTCTGTAATGAAGGTATATCACATAACCCAGGTTTTGGTTTTCATTTAGCATTTAATTTTGTTACCCTTTTCTTATCTTCTTGGGATTAGCCAGGATTGTTATTTCAGTATGAAGCTGAACTTGATGCTTTCCTTGAGTTTCTGATCTGGCGCTTCTCCATTTGGGTTGATAAACCGACACCAGGAAATGCTCTCATGAACCTGAGATATAGAGATGAACGTGCGGTGGAGATGAGAGGAAAAAGTAAGAGTTATCAAGTATGCTATGTATGTTGATTTATCATGACTACATTAACTTAGTTTCTGTTTTTTTTAGATATTAATTTGTAGCTATAAGCGTTTGGCAAGTTAAAATTAGTCATTCTTAGTCAGGTGGAAACGGTGATTAGAAGGGGCAAGATAGGTGGGTAGCAAGGAAAAGTGGGTTCCAATTTGTAGCTATCTTGCCACAAACATCTTTTTGAGCCATTTTATATTTCCTTTAAAAACAATTAATTGATTAATGTCATTTCAAAAACTAAAAAAAATTATTGCAACAATAATCAAAATCTTTAAGATAAAATCATAAAATGGTTTATGAGATTATGTGCACTAAAAATAGACTTTGGAACTTTCAAATTGCTTGACCCGCTTCCATTTTAGATAGTTTTTGATTGACCCGTTTGAGATATAAAACACAACACAAATCAACCCATTCAGTTTAGATGAAATGTCACTATGCTAATTGCTCAAAGCGGTTTCATCTCAATATCCCGTATCTTCGTGCTTGTTTAAAGTTTATATCATGGTGGGCAGTCGAGGTATGCCTTATGCATGCCACCAATCATAAATTCTCGAACAATCTAACAAATAAGTTGAAGTTGACTAAGGTGTTTGGGTTACTTGTTTAGGTGCTTATCTGCTTATTGTGTTGTTTAAAGCACTTGTCTGGTTATTTAACTCATTACCTGCTTATCTCCTTATTTAAAGTAAATAAGCACTTCAAAGTAAGCAGGTTGGTACCTGCTTATTTTCAAAGTATTCAAGCACTTAAAAAACCCCAAACATCACCTAAATCATTAGAGTTTCATAAAATACATGGTAAAAATCCATCACTAAAACCATGTAATACTGCAAGTATATATTGAACTGAAGATTCGTTTGATAATCACTTAAGTGCAATAAAAACCTAGAAGAATGAAAAATATCCAACCCGGGTTCTAGTTTGGGTTTGTACTTATATCTTTGCAGCTAGTTATATAATAATAATGATGATGATAATGATAACATATTTATGGTGATGAAAATTGCCCAACCAGGTTCTAGTTTGGGTTTTGTACTTACATCTTTGCAGCTAGTTATATAATAATAATAATAATAACGTTAAGGATACAGACGCACTTTTCCACCCTCTTATTAAATAGTAGTGTTTGGTTAAACCTTCCCCTAATCAAGCTTTATGAATTTATCCTGTTAAAGCATGCCTTACATCTACATGAAATTCCAATCTCCAGTTAGAACGGGCTTGGAGGGACCCGGACTGACCATTGCTCAAAAAATATGGTATTGTATTGCCACAGTTGGTGGTCAGTATATTTGGACCCGTCTACAGTCTTTTTCTGCTTTTCGTCGATGGGGTGATTCCGAACAGGTATCTCTTATTTCATCTTAAAATAGTTGAACACTATTAGACTAGATGTACTCTACACAGTAATTAGTATTTCATTGGAGGGTATTTAAATGTAACTTGTACTGTTTATATACATCTCTTATAAGCCTTGTTTTCATATGTGAATTATAGGTTTACAAGAAATGTGTATAAAATTTACATTTAAGTACCCTCTAATTTATACTAATTACTGTGTAGGCTACATCTAGTCTAGTAAACTCTCATCTCTCTCTAATGACAATCCGAGTATTTAAAAGTTTTCATCAAGGCCATCCAAATATCAAAACAACTTTAGAAGACACCTAAGTATCAATTTGGTTTTGTTTATACCAGTATTGGCAAAAAGAACTTGTGAAAGAATTATAAAAGGACAAAATGGCCCTAACTTTAAACTTTTCGCAACATCAAAAGTTGGAAAATGACAAAGTGCCCTTGAATTTACTCAAAATTGTCAACTTTAAGTGGACTTCCAGGACAATATTTGAGTTAATTTGTTGTCATTTTTGTCATTTCACAACTCTAGATGTGTCAAAGCTTTAACATTAGGGGTAATTTTGTCATTTTATAATTTTCTGTCAAGTATTCTTTTCAAAATTGGCATAAACAAAATCAAACTGATATTTGGTGGCCTCCTAAAGTTTTTTTTGATATTTTGGTGGCCTTAATGAAACCTTTTGAATACTTAGGTTGCTTATGCATACATTATCCCAGTAGTTAAATGTAAAGAGTTTAATTACTTTTTTAATTTCCTTTCCCCATTAATTTCTCTTACCCTCTTTCCATGGGCAGAGGTCTGTGGCTCATCGAGTCTGGTTTATAATACAACGTATTGAAGGATTTTATAAAGCTGCTTCTATCACCAATTTGCTTATATTTCTATACACTGGGAGGTATGCTAAGATCTCCAGGCTTCTTATTTTGGATGGTTGTGTAATTATGTTAATCTATTATTCTAGTGCTGCTACCCACAAATTGAAAGTTATTGTTAAAGTGACTCGAGGCTTTCGTGTTAGGATGCTACTAATTGCTAGAGAATTCTTGATGGGGGTGTCCCTATAGCACGAGATTGTGTGTCTAAGGTGTTATCCTTGTTTCAGTTGACCCCAAAATTGGAAAAAGTATCACTCAGATATGGCATGGCTAGAAAGGCTGCTTTTTTTTTTTGGGGGGGGGGGGGGGAATGGGTAAAAACATGTGATTTTTTTGGTATGGGTTGATGTGGATCGTGGTCGAGTGACCTAGAACACTTATTATTCAAATGTTTCAATTATTTTTCTAAATGATTCGTGTGAACCATCATTACAAAAGTTGTAGATTTCCGTACGGAGATAAAAAAAATCTAGTATGATCATTTTGGAGGGTTGATGCATTATAAATGCACTTTGGATGAATTTTTACCCATTTTATTTTAAGCTATTTTTTAACCTGTGTGACCCCTTTAGGACTTGTAATTTAAATCTAGCTGTTCTTTAAAAGGGCAGTTTTTTGTGTCATTTAAGATATCTGCAAATTCATATAAGCTCTTTTACTTTTCTAATGGGTAATAACTGAGACCTTCATGCTTCATGTATTTGGATCTAGAAATTTATGAGTTATGACTACTATTCATATGTTACAGGTACAGGAATCTTATTGAGAGAGCTCTACGGGCCAGACTTGTTTACGGTAGTCCTCATATGAACCGTGCTGTTAGCTTCGAGTACATGAATCGCCAGTTAGTTTGGAATGAATTCTCGGTACGTCGTTCTTATTCGATTATCAAATAAATAAATTTATTTTCTTGGATTCACATTTCTCTTTGGATGCATTTGTGTAGGTGGTATTTACCAAAATAGGCTGGTCGGGTAACCACAAAACGTCAAAACAGGTTGGGTCAGGTTGACGTGGAATACTTTTTGTCCTCAAAGTTTATTTTTTAATACATAGTTTGTCAAATTTGATAAGGGAGGTTATATTACAATAACCATTTTATATTTTGAATAAATTTGTGTTAAGAGGTTTTATGCATTAACATTACGCGTTGAGCTACTTTTGTCCTGTTTGATTTAAGCTAGTATTTTTTTTACATGTTTGACCCAGTAGAGACGGGACAGAACACAAATCAATCCATTCACAGGTAAATGGGCTAAAACTACACCTCCAGTTCTGCCCATTGTTTTGGTCCTTGAGTTGTTTGTCCTCGTACAAAGGGATGTTTCATTCTTCATAAATCTTGTGAGATATAATTAAAAAGTTTTGATTACCATGCTTGTGTTTGGGTTTGGATATTTTTGAGATCAAACTTCAGTCTGAACATTAGTGATTTGGTGGTAGACAGTTGTAGGCGGTCTGGTTTGGCAGTTATGGTCAGAAAATTTTGAGCCTAAAATGCATTTAAGTTTGATTTTATGCTAGAAAAAATATTAGTGTGATATACAATCAATTTCAGGGAGTTCCGCGTTTTAAAATTATATGTACTGAGTTGAACTGGATATTGCATAGTGGTACCTTGAAGCTGGGAAAGAAATTATTTGTTGCTAGAAATACAGAAAACGAATAAATTGTCTTGTGATTATAGAAACTCATCAAGTTCTAATCGATCTCTTTTGGCTACAATACAGAGAGATAATTTATACATATTAGTCAACTTTTGAAGATCCTTCAACCATCTTTGAGTATACGTTGATAACATTGTGAATTAAGACCTGAAAGAATTTGGTAGATTGAGCTTTAAAACTTGGAAGATTTGATGAAATGAAATACTATACAATAATAACTCGACTAGGAACCTTACAGGGGCAACATAAGAAATTACTTTGTAGTTTATTGTGTGTTTTCTATATACTTATACACAAATATAGGTAAATATAACTTCAATACAATAATTATAATTATAAAACTTTATGTATATAGTTTAAAAGAACTTGAATCTAAATATGTAAAATATAGGAAGTCAACGGAAATGTTGCATACTTGCCAACTTCATGAAAAAAGAATACACAAAATAAATTAACAAACTCACACACCCTAAATTCCAAGTTTTTATCTCAAATGAGCCTTGAATCCTCAACCTCAAAGAGGGAGAAACATCTTAAACACACACTTTGATACCCATAAGCTAATTAAAGTACATCCTGTAAGTGTCCATAAAAGTTCATTCATATGTAAAATAGAATGTTTTTGAGTATATTAGGGATTATGAATCGAGTAAATAACAAATTATGTTTACATATTATTTGTTAACATTTTTCATTATGAAAAAAAAAACAAAAAAATATCAACAATTTCTATCTTAGTTCCTTATGCACGATTTGATGAGATCTGTTTAGTGATAATCTTTTTGTAAATAGTTAAATACATCCATTTTTTTAGTTAAAAGCAATGAAAACATAGATAATGCACGATATCAAAAATGACATTTCAATATAATATATGGTGAAAACATAGATAGTGACACATTAGTTATTTATTAGATAGTATAGGAATATAGAATACATAAAAGGGTAAGCTTCACCTAAACACCATATGTGTTAGCAGTTGATTCCGTTCTTGGGGGGTACACTTCCTTGACAATCTTCAGCAGCGTATTTGTCTCCATCAAAGAATGTTGTAGCGAGTCCTTAGGCATCATTTCTTTGTTAACAAAAGATTGGATGTGAGATTAAACTATTTGATTGAGAAATAATGGCAGTAACTTCTGAGTGAATAAAAATACGAGGGTGATAATTAAGGGGCTAACGTAATTTCAGATAACATTATGGTAAATTTCTGAGAATTTACCTATAAACTGGACGATTTGTGTTATTTTTCAGATCTAACAGGTCAAATGGGTGATAGAGAGAAAGTAGGCTAAAAAGGAAATGGGTGAAGTATGTTCAAAGTCTCCCAAAGTGTATTTTTATTACACAACCTACCAAGTCACTCTTTGATCGAAAGATTAGATTGTTATAATATAAAATATTTCTTGTCATCAAGTTACCACAAAATTATCAATACAAATCTAAAAAAGGCTGGAGAAAAAGTGTCGGACCTGTTTTGACCTTATGGAAGAATGGTGTTTTTGACCCATTATCTAACAACTGGATACATAGTAAAAGTGTACTGATTCTTATGAGATTTCAGGAAATGTTGCTGCTGCTGCTTCCTATTCTGAATTCGGCTTCTGTTAAAAGTCTTCTTCGTCCATTTTCAAAGGATAAATCATCAGATTCTGCCGGGGATGAAACACTATGCCCAATTTGTCAGATCAATCCTACAATCGCATATGTAGCTCTTCCTTGCCAGCACAGGTATATTACTACACATCACTCCAGCCTTTTCAAAACTCTTATTTGGATGCTAGCAAGTTTGAACATTCTGGTGCATGGATATCATATTGATTTTGTTCAACTTACAATCATGTGCATTAGATGTGGAAAATGGGCTGGATGCTTGCTTGTTTTTGTGTTGAAATTGGTTGTTCGTAATATGGGTCACTTTAGGATGTTGTATGCATTAAAAATAGACATTAGGCGACTTTCAATACATTTTATCACTTTGACCCATTTGACCTGTTCCTCTTTTAGCAATTTTTTTAATTTGACCCATTCGAGATAAAATACTACTCAAGTCAACCCACTCTTAACTAAGTGGGTTTCAAATTGGCATTTATTATTTATATAGAAGTCTAAAAAAGGGGACAAAAAAGTTCTGCAACATGAGTATTATTCTGTTCAACTTCAATTACATGCATTAGATGTGGAAAATAGATGTGTCAGGCTGTTATTTGGGAGGGCACAGAGTGGTGCCAGCCATGATCTCCGAGGTGTGGCCGATCGTGGTGTGATGCCGTTGCACACATGGTATGATCCTCAAGACATGATCACTGCAGCGTGACTGGATCACCCTGTGTTTTTTTCTTCTCTGTTTGTGTATGTGTAAAATTGATTTTAAAGGAGTATGCGGGTCCCTAGATATCCATGTGATTTAGTAGGGGTTCACTGTGATGGCCCATGTGATGGAGAAAAAAGCTGACATAGCACTTGGATGATATGATTCACACCATCACTCCGCCCCCTTAATATTGTTTTCAATGTTGTTGGCAGGTATTGTTACTACTGTCTTAGAACACGGTGTGCCGCAACTACATCATTTCGGTGCTCCAGATGTAGTGAACCAGTTGTTGCTATGCAACGTCATGGTTTCATCAGCACCTAATAAAACGAGTATACTACAAGGAGATTGGAACCATGTAAAGGAGGTAAGTACAGGTGTGTAGTTACAAAACTAAAAAACCATACCACTTAATGAATGAATTAATGTTTCCACTCAGAAAGCAATACGTATTGCTATATTTAGGGTTCGCATTCTTCGCCATAAATGGACTAAAATAATATTAAAGATAATATATATTGTTACACTATGATATCTGTATAGTCTTGTGTTCTGGAATCCTTAAGGCCTAAGGTATGAGGCATACAAATATACAATCTTAAGATGAGAGTTTGATTGCATATTAAATGATTGTTGGTATGCATCTCATGGTCCACCAAATTGTTCATGAGAAACCTAAGGTGAAGAGTTGTCTAGTCAACCACTCGTTCGATAGCATACTTTTCAATTTGCAGTCAGCCTCATCTTCAGATTGCATGGGTCGTCTTTTGCATATTTTACGACATTGTACATACCCCAACAAATAGCAAACTATATTTCTTTCTGAAGAGGTTTGAAGAAATCTACCACTCATCATATACATCCGAAATTATTTAGTCTACTTATGATCCCATTCTTCTCTTGTTGCCTAGACTATTTTTAGAATACTTGTATATTTTAACGCCGTTTTCTTTGTTGTTAGCGGGTATATTGCTACTATCTTGGAACAACGGGCATGTTGCAACTAAATTCATTCCGGTGCTCGAGATTTAGCGGACCAGTTATCGTTATGCAATGACACCATTCCTTCTAGTAAAACAAATATGCCACAAGGAGAGTGAAGTGATGGAAGTGGAGGAAAGTATAATTACATATTTGTTAGAAAAATAAGAAAGGGGAAGGGAAAGGAAGAAACGGTCTCTTAAACAAGGAATGCAATGTGTTTTGCTACATCTTGTGTGCATATATTCTTTAGAATATTTTACATAATGTGCAATTCAATAACAATGAGCCGGGGTTCTTTCGGGAAGCAGTCTCTACTCATGTGTGATTGTCTATTTCTTACATCCTTATGTCCTGCTTAGGCTGGATTTAGAATTGTTATAAGTGAGGGAATAGAAATCGCCATGTTTACGAGTCATAGAAGCTTGTTCTAGTAATGTTATTCCTCGACGACCATGATGATGACGAGAAGCACCATTAACGCCGTGCAAGAAAGACGCTATACATGAAGGCGGAAAGTGTTTCCAGGTTACCCGGTGGCACCGAGCTTTTGGCTCAGATATACATTGTTTAACCGGTATACACGGCCGCTTTTGAAGCATTCCCTGAGATTGAAACTCCATGTGATTAGAACTCTTGACGTTCTTACTGGTGCAAAACACTTTACTCGTTGGATGATGTGGTGATAGGTTAAAAGACACTATACATGAATTTATTAAATCAAATTGGTAGTAGTGGTGGTTGTGGCGATTTTGATCTGACCGACTCATGAGTAGATGATTTTGGTTACTTTTTATGTTTTAAAGATGAAATGGGTTACTATGAAATAGTGATGGAATCAAATCGCTCGACTAAAGTAATCTCTTTAATTCTTATATTAAAGACAACTAGATTAGATGTTCATATAATACATGAGTTGTTTTAAATAATTAGAAATATTAAACGTTAATAAATAGATATTAAATTATTATAAAACATGAAAAATGAAAATTTAAAGAAATGGCGAGACATAGCATCAACATCTAGACTAGTGGTGGAAGCGTCGATGAGAGGAGGAGGACATATGTGATAGCAAAATTCTAGTATCATAATATGAAAAGCCGTGAATGTATTTCTTGCACAAAGAATCGATTATTATTGTTACAAGTAGAGGTAATAAAACCGAGTCTTTATAGGTTTATAATTATAAAGAATTTAAAATTATTATATAAAGATTAAACTAAAAACTAGTTAAATATGATATTTTGAAATGTTATAAACGGTAAAAACGATATTTTTAAACTAGGGTGGATAAATACGATATTTTAATGTTTAAGAAGAACATGAATAAAATTATCTTTAATAAATTTAATTTAAATTAAAGTAAAAGTTGAATCTAATAAATATTAAGATAATATATACCAACTAACAAAAAGTAATACATAAAACGATCACAAAAAAGTAATACATAAAAAGATCTATAAAGGTGTACAGAGTAGAGTGTGTTGATCTTTTGGGTGGGGGTTGGGTGGGGAATGGGAACCGGGAAAGAGGAGGATGACGTGGGGCCCATATCCAATTATCTATTACTCTTTACCTTTTTGTTTTATTAATTTTTAATTAGTTAGTGAGTTTTAAAATTTAATGTGACCAAGACCGATTATTACAGAATTAAGTGTTGGAAATTAAAATTTGACATAAAGATGTGATGGGATGTAAAGGTTGTTAATAGTCTAATTAAGACGTGTCATTACTTCGGCCTATAAAACACCACATCCTAAGGTGTTGCTAATTGCTATAATGGAACTTCCAATTATAAACACACCAACTCCATAAGGCTCACACCATTTGACCTTGTTTAATCTTCATTTAACCCATTTGGATGTCATTTAGGGCTCATTTTAATGACCATTTATTCTGTTCACAATAGACGCATGATATTTATTTTCTACCTCACACCCAACCTTCAAATACATTATTTTTGTAGGGTTTTTTAACATGTTATTCTAGAAAATTTGTTGCAAACTCCCTTGAGTCCACTATCCTTCTTGCTCCTTGTCTTGGTGTTGGCTATTACTAAAGACTATTCTATTTAATAACTACAAAAGATCTAAGACACATAAAGTCGCAGATTTTCGCTCCTCTTCTATAAGCATAGCGCACCACTGTCATTATTTGCGACTTTGCGTTGACCATTTGCAACCATGGCGTGATCTTACCACCATCCATGAACACGGAATCCCACAATCAAGATCATCGTGCTAGTGCCTAGATGGCCTAGTCAACTCAGGTCCAAAATTAGATTTCGGTTTAAAACAGAAACGAGACTTAAATCAATACTCCAAAATTTTAAATCTGGTTAAGGGCCAAACCGGATCTAAACTAGTACCACCAAGATGTTACTATAGGGTATGGCCCATGGTTCTAATAATCAAATGTTTTTTAATTTTTGGAATTTAGTTGGTCCGGTTTTGAACCAAGACACTAAAATATTTAGCAAAACTTATATAAAAGTGTAATTATCTTTATAGAGTTGTGTTCAATAAAGTCCATGTAAAAAACATATATAGTCCTAAAATTTTAATATTCAATCACAGGTGATTCAGTATACAATCACATGTGATTTGTAAAAACATCACATGTGAATTACGAAAATGCCACTCCGTCCAAATTTTTAAAATGCAATCTCGACCATTGATGACATTGATCCAAAAGCTAATTGAACATTCTTCTATGTTTATATTAATGTCTAAGAAAATTATAAAGAATTGCACAAACCGAAAATCGATACAAAAATAATTACACTTGTAATAGAACCTATTTTTTTTATTACCACAATCTCACATAGTGAAGTTGGATCACAGATGCTAAAAACAATAACAAACCTCAAACTGAAAGATTGATGATTCCGATATTAGCCGACTCTAAGCCAACACCAAGGCCTTCTGTTTTGTCACACACAAAAAATCCAAACACATATAACATAATATATTCCCTTTGCCGTCCCATTGTCCTAATGCACACGACAAACACCGTACGCAAGACGGACAGCTACATTGCGTATCTTAATTCATATAAACAAGTGAGCGAAAGAGATCAAAGTCTATTAGACACTTTCTAAGTAGTTTAGTGATGATTTACGGGCAAAAATTCTGTTGAAACGTCACGTATCGTGCAGATTTCGACTTTATATATTGTTGTCTTGTTCATATTATAGATAAGAAAGGAGAGAGAGAGAGAGAGAGAGAGAGAGAGAGAGAGAGAGAGAGATGGAGGTTCCTTTTACAGAAGAAGATGGAATAAAACAGGAAAAATCATCAGGAAGGCAAAAGGGTGGTATAAAAACCATGCCATTCATCTTAGGTATGCATATACATCTGAGGATGATGATAACATATAATTGGTTTGATCGTTTATTTATTTTTTTAAATTTTAATTGAATTTTCACTTATGAATCGAAAATCAAGCTAAATTCCTTGGTCAACTTTCATATACTCGTAGTTTTATACCATTCAACTGATTCTATATGAAGATATATTAGTGGACTATTAGTTTAATTTTCAGGTGTATA
>JAUEJL010068072.1:3914-17072 GCA_032274825.1 Drosophyllum lusitanicum | reverse complement strand
AAATATCCAAACCATAATATCCGATCCAAAAGTTTCGATTCGATAATTCGGTTTTATCCGATCGGTGAACTACCCTAAATTGTTAACAGCATCCGCGTAGACGCAACTTTGCAACCCGAAGGCTGGGGCCAAAACTTGAAACCCCAAATCTTCTGGGTACGTACCAGATCACTCCGATCGTCGGAGAATAAAATCTACCGACAATAATGGCGGAAGACGACGACGACGATTCTTTCGGTGAATTCACATTCGCCTCTAACCATCCGACTGTTAATTCTGCCTCTCAGATTCCAGGCACCACTGGCGACGACGAATGGGGGGATTTCAATTTTTTCCAAAACGACACAACAGATCACAACCTTAAATCTCAACCGTCACAACCACAGACACAGATAGAAACAAAAACACAGCCAAAGTGGGAGAAGATCAAAGGAGCTTTGCCGCTATCTCTGTTTGGAGATGATGATGACGAGGATGATAAACCGGCCATTCTCGTGGCTGGGGGAGACGTTAAACAATCGAATTATTCTGGTAATAATGGTTTTGTATCCAATAATAAGAGTGATAAAAGTAATGCGCATATGGATATGAATGACCTGCTCGCTAATCTTTACGGTCAGAGCCAGCAGCAGCAGACCATCAAGGCGGATGATAATGGCAATGAATTGGACCTCAATACCAAAAATTCAACTTTTACTAAGGATACCCGTAGAAGTTCGGATGCGTCGAGGTCTTCTAGCTTATATACAGTTACACCTGCTGCCGGGAATCATGGATCTGATGATGAAGGCGGTTGGGAATTCATAGATGCTTTCTCAGGCTCAAAGATAGCACAAAATGAGAAGGACAACAAGGTAATGATTGTTGTTTTATCTAAATTAGTATTGAGATCTTCATTTCTTTATTAGGAAGTTCGCTTCATGTCTTTACTTGCTAATACACCATGTCTTACGAAAAAATGCACCTTGATCTTGATCTTTTGATGTCAAACTGGTTAAAGTTTCAACTAGCATATTCCAAGACTTTTAATGAAAAACATAACAGTTAAATCTAAACTTTATATCACATAAAGGTTGGTTATTAGCTATTAAAGTAGTGAAAGGTAAATAAGGTCTGCATTTATAAAGTTGTAGGTTAGAATTTGGATGTAAAAACTTCTGCAGTAACACCTGGTCTGGGTTCTACAAGTTTACTTGAATCTGCTCATTGTTCTAGGTACGTTCAGACAAGACCATGTCTTCACCGGGTCTGCAAGATGGTGCACGTGGTCCTATCGATCTACCAAACAATGGAGTTTTTGTTGAAAACAATGCTACAAACAGTGGGTTGAACTCCAACCTGGTCACAGGCTTTCAGAATGGCTTTGCTGCAGAATCAAAAGATGATTCCAAAGGTGCGACACTCAAGTTAAGCTCAAATCCACATAGTGGGAGTGATGATTTTGATGATACATTTGGAGAGTTTGAGACTGCATTTACGAGACAGCCGTCAACAAAGAAGGTAAACGTGGCTTCCTTTGACCTTATTGTCACCAACTCCTTTAGTTGTTTTTTGAAAATATGCAAGATGTTAAATGTCGGTCCCAAGGAAGCGAAGTTAACTTGTTTCTTATCTTGATTACGTTGGAGACAGTAGTGGAAATTGTATCACTTGACATAGTATATGTTAGTTATTACTCTATTAGCAAAAAGTCATGTGTTACCTAACCAGAAACCACAAGAAAAGGAACCGTTGAGAAGTAGCATAAGTTTCTTCTGGATTCTGAATCATACAACATACCAACTTTAAGTCCCCGACTGATATGTAGGATAGGTTCAACTTTGTACAACAAAAATGCCGTCTAATATGGATTGCATTCATGTTGAATTCTTGCCCATCTGTGAGATGCTACATGTGATTGTAAGATTAAATTAATGAAACTAGTGAAAAATTTCATTTAGTAGGAAAAAACAAGAATAGGAAGTTATCACTTCCACCGAGTGATCTTTGGCTAGTTTGTATTAACTTTACAATCCCTAGGTTGTGGGTCCAAGTCTATTTGAAGACATCAGTGTACTGGTTTGTTGAGAGTTTTAAAAAGGAAAAAGGAAAAAAGAAAAATAGAGGCATCACATCAAATATAGAATGGTTATAGTCACCACAGAAGAAACATATTGGCTTTCTTGGGGGCTGGCAAGTGAGTTTAAAGTTAGAGGGTAATATCTCTATTTTATTGTTTAGTGGGCATTTAAGGAATTTGGGCACATAGATTGCTAGCAAAATATTTAGAAAAACTAAATATGAAGCAAACACATTAATCAATTTAAAGATGTCCCTGATGAGATGCATTATTGCAAATGTTCTCGACACATAATGTACAGTCTAGATTGACCAAATCTAATTTTAGATCGACTTAATCTTGCAGGAATTATCTGAGGAAAGTAAGGACCCGTCGGGTTCACATGATGTGCCCCACCGATCTGCTGACCTATTTGCATTCTCAAATGGAGTTCCTGATGGATCACACAGAAATAACAATGGATTTGACGTGAGTCAAAGATCAGTGGTTCAAAACGGTGTTTCCTCAGATCCATTATCTCAAATTGAGTGGACAGAAACCAAGGACAACTCGGATTCACAACCTCCTGGCGGAGGATCTGATGATGGAAGTTTTGGGAAATTTGAGACAAGCGTCCCAGATGCTGGATTAAAGCAAGAGGTAGATCAAAGCTTATTTACCTTGTATTAAAATTGCCACTATATCTTTATTAGACACCAGCATTTATGGTTTTAAAAATCCCAATACAATTCAAGTGCATTAGTTCTTTCTTTCAGGTATTTTATCTGTTACATTCTTATTCATTTTATTCTATCATTCTTTGTTTGTCCTAGGGATCTGTGGCAAGCTCAAAGAGTTATAAAGAGCCTATGCCGCTCTCCATTTTTGGCATTGAAGAAGATCCCCAAGCTGATAGTTCCTTGATTATTCAGCATGACCTGTTTAAATCATCAACCCATGGGAAACATACACGAAGTCGGAGTTCAAATTCGTCAATCAATGATATTTTATCAGATTTGTACAGCCAAGCGGAGCCAGTCAGTTCTTCTAACCATGAACTTAACCCAGAGGCAAAGGTAAATTTGCTTCATTCGCCTGGCAAGGAATACAGTCCTCATATAGTGGATCATGATGATTTCGATGATGGTTCGTGGGAATTCAAGGGTGCTTCATCTCAACCAAAGTTTGAAAACCAGAACCTGTCTTTTAAAGAGAAACTGGAGAATTTCATGAATTTCTACTCTAATATGAAAGATGACTTGTGTGTTGTTGCACGACACCATGTTCATGGTCTACAGGTTTGTGATCTACTTAAATATTGTTAACTCAAGTTTTATCTATCTAAAGAGTTATGATATATGCGAGTATAAAATTGGTAATATTTGCATTTCTTTCTAGAAAGCTCAAAACACCGCTGCTCTTGTTGATGAAGAGATTAGAGTGGCAGCCCTGAATAAAGAAATTCAGGTTTGCGTTTCCTTGTTGTCTCTTGTTTATCAGGCTTTCTCCCTCCCTTTCTTTTCTGTACTGATCCATGTGTTCTTTATCTTTCTTTACAATTTATTAGTGTTTCATGGCATAGAGTAGCCTTATTAAAAAAGTTTTTGTGCTCATGCCATAGGATAACAAATATTAGAGATCTAATACTTTGTAATAAGTTTCCCACCAATAGCTATATGTCCTTTAAGTTTCTAACATTCTCCTAACATGAAAGAGTTCCTTCGGACTGCTCTTTTTTCATTGTAAATATTAAAATTTGTTGATTTTGCAACATCATGCCGCAATAATAATTTATTTTGGCTATTGTAGGAGGCCTTGGAGGAGCTTCGCCATAAAGATATCATGCCCACAGAAAACGATTTAGATCATTCAGAAAGAGTTATTTCTCTCGAGCAATACATTGAAGCTCTCAATGAGCCATGTTTTCAAGTATTCGGGTCAGAATATCACCTATTAAGAAGATTGCCTTTAGTACGTCATTTGCTCTTCGGTTTAGTGATTTCACAAATTGATTGTTCATTGCAATTTAGAAGTCTTTTCACTTTAAGCTTATTCATTTTCAAGAATCTCCTGCACTTTAAGTGACCATTTGCACTTTGCACTTTGCACTAGAGTTTAGACTTATATACTGTCTGTACTATAAGCTTATGTACCTTAGGCTTTCAATGGATAGAATTACTTTTCTAATTGTACCACTTTTAACATACAAGAGAAGGTTAGATTTTTTGACAATTTGTCTGGCTTGTTAGTTAACTATATATTATTATATTATCATTGGAGACGGAAAATACATTGTTTTTCTCCAAAAGTCTCATGTGTGGTTATCAAATTCTAAAGAGTTTTTATCGCTGCAAAATTACTAACCTTTTCATTAAATAGAATGGGGATTTATTATACAACCTAACTTCCATCTTGTGATTAGGCAGAATCAGACTTGCGAACAGCCATTGACCTCATCAACCACATTACAATGGTGCTAAAGATTCTAGCACTAGCTCCAGAGGGTGAACCACCGAATTATGTCTCTCTATGGTTTAAAATGATTTCAGTATGCTCTCAAGAACTGAAACATGGCACCTGGATTTTGAAGCAATCATTAGAAAAGAATGTTCATAGTGAATTACTCTCTGAAAAACAAGGTACTGTCTGTATTTATTATTACTTGTTAGCTTAATTTTCAAGATCAAATGCCTTTATGATAAAAATGAGATGGATTTGTTGCTCACTTTTTGCTATTTGTAGCAGTAGTTATTACAGTTCAGTTTTTACAACATACTTAAAGAATTCATATTGATTTTATTCTGGATATTTTGGATCATTGTTGCAAGTATCTTAAGTTTTCGTCACCGAATCTGATGTTTTAATTTTTTCCTTCAGGTGAACAGTTCTTTTTTGCCCTCGGAGAGATTTATAGAGCTGTTCTGATTTTGGGTACAGCAGTCAAGTTTTACAAGCCATGGATACTTTTAAGTGATGCAGACATGGATGGAATTCATGGTCTTCTAGAAGAATGTGACACAGTGTGGTCAACTTCAGGACTTGAGGAGGTTATACCGGCTGAATCGTTATTGGAGTCCATCAGGCGTATTCGAAACCTTGATGAACTTGCAATTGCAAATGAATTTCCTTGTCAAGAGGAATCTCAATGTCGACTATCACTCTTATCACCAGGAGTGGTGCCAGGTGTGTTAACCTATTCTTCATTCATATGTTTTTTACTTCACTATTTAATAATTTTATTCAAGCAACTGTTTATGTTACTAGACTTTTTGAATGACAGCTGTCAGATTTTAACTTGTAGTCGTAGTGAGTTCATATTCAACCATAAGAAAGGACAACTGGACAAGCAACAACTGATGTAAAGTTTATCAAAAAAGTTTTTAGTCATTAAAATCAAACAATTCTCTTCTGTAGTGCTTTCGGTTATTCTCAAGAATTTTCTTAAACTTATATGCAAGTTTTGGCATGGTATCATACATGTATACTGTATACACACACGTGTGTGTGTATGTTTACATGTATTGAAGGCTGCAAGATATGTAATATGCTGGCATATATGTGTATATACAAATGTGTATACGCGTCCATGTTTTTATACATACTTGTATGCATATGTAATTATTCATAGACGTAGATGTAAGTATTTACAAAGCAACACTTATACTCGGGACCTCTATATTATCATAAGCAAACTCCAGTGTCCAAAATACCCAAGAATAATGATCGAACAGTGTAAATTCTCGAAATATCATTTTCCAATAACTTGTGATGACTGTGGACATATTCTATCAATCCTTAAGATTGCTAGAAAAGAAAATATTTAATCTAAAATGAGATTATAAAACAGAAATTGTTGCAACTTTTATTTCATAAAGGGAGCAAGTGTGTGGGGTTATTATTGCTATGATAATATTAAAAACCTATCTTTCCCAAGTTCTACATGGAAATATGGAACCACCTCCTTTACAGAAAGGCAAAGGATATAGTTGCATATAAAGACCTCTCTTTCTATACGAATATCAAACCCAAGGAACCATGATGTAGCTATTAGTGTAATTTTCTTGTATCATCTCTTGTTAATGCAGAAATGAAAATGGTTTTTCTGTTCTATGCAGAAATGAAAATGGTTAGATGGAACGGAGATAATTATTTTGTCGCCCTTGCAAATTTGTGGGCAAATTTGATCAGCCCCGATCCCCCAAAGCTGACTGTTCATGTTGGCTAACATATGAGAAAGATCACGTCCAACCAACAAACAAATAATGTAGCAATCACCCTTCTTTCTGATTCTTGTGTGAATGAATGAAGTCACTCCAATGCTCAGTCTGATGGCAGAAATTACGCAAACACCTTGGCTTTTATTGCAATGGCCTTCTTCGAACATGAGTAAGGTTTGTATATGATGTGTGTTAACCCCAGGGTAAATAGAACTGCCATTGCTTGATAATCTTGCAGCTTGAAATGTTACGTGTCACATGAAAATTATAAATTTTACTATCTTGTGTTTTTAAGGAGCTATTTTCTCTATTTGTATTAAAGTTTTTTTGTGATTTGTTGACTTTTTTTATTAGAAAACAGAAAAAAGGAACATTAATTAGCTCCTAAAAATACAAGATAAAAGTAACAATTGTAATGTTTTGAGGGCAAATACAAGACGGTTTATGAAAGTATTGTTGATGTAGTAGATGCAATAGAAGTATAGACAAAATGTTGTTATTTGGGAATGCTGCCCTAAACTACTTTAGTGAAAGTGTTATTAATAATCCACCTTTCATTTTTTAGTTATTGTTTCCAACTTCAAGTCTTCATTGTTATGTTTTCACTATTGTTACATAACATGATTTTAGTGCAGACATTTTTTCTTGAAAATGAATGATTAAGGTAGCATTTGTTTTTTTATAATATTTGTGCATAAGTGCAAGTTGCCCATCTATGGATGGGTTTGGATATTATGATTCAATCTTTTATCAATATGATCCATTTTAAGACCCAGCCATATGGATCATGTAACCTGTAAAGCGATTGAATCTGATAAAATCTAGATCAGATCTGATTCTTAGACCTCAACATTGTGTAAATTGTGTGATAAAGTTGGATCTCAACTTTTAGTAATTAGATATGCTCTACAGAGTTGTATCTTTTGGTGATATGTTATCATATGAACAGAAAATAGATGCAAGTTTGAAAGGCTGTAGCAACTGGAAGTTTATAAGAGGAATGTCATCATCTCAAAGTTAGAGGACCTACTTGTACTTGAAGGGAAGTTTCCATAGGTCATAACATAGGTTACAGGTGTTGTTGAGTGCTCTCCTCCCTCTCACATACACATGTCATATCACACATGTCATATCAGTAGGTCAATTCTCTCGTATATATCATAGGATGACAGTGCCATGATGCTTACCCGTTTTTTATACCACACAATTCACACCCCTCCTAGCCAGGCTTTGGTTAGAAAAATCTCAATTCTTTTTTCTTGTTTGTAATCTTTTATTCATTACTATTAAATGACATATAAAACACTACAGTAAAAATATTATGTGTGCATATTTTTTTGTACACTTGTAAAAGTATGTAAAAGTTTGTCTAAGTTGTTTGTGTTACACACACATATATAGACTCAGAAATACACATACATACTAGTAAATTATAAGGTTGTACCGTGCACACGGCACAACCTTGGATTTTTTATTTGCACCGAAATGCAAGTAATTTTGATGTTTTTAACGGGGTTTAGTTTATGTAAATGTATCAAAGTAATCACGTTTTGCTATTATGTGTATCAAACTTTAAAACTTACTATTTGATATATCAAACTATTAAAAGTTACCATATAATGTATCCTTTTACCTAATTAGTAGGTATATTGTAATTTTATTGTTCTTTTATTTATATTTTAGTCATTGGAATGCCACATATGTTAAAGAAGATGAACTTAATATGAATAAGATGAACATGAACATGAGGATGAACTTTAGTTCCATCGGAAGTTCGGAACTACACATGTCAAATCAAAGAAGAATTCAGTAAGGTTCCATCTTGAAAAACATACATTGGAACACAAATCATAAATCGAACAATAAGTCAGAACATTCATCTAACAGATATGGAAATTAAACCGATGAGATTGACGAATCTATATGGACCAAAAATTGAAACACAAAACCAAATCTTAAACAATCAAATGGCATGCGGGTGACGAACAAGTTCAAATGGCATTCAGATCATGAGCAGATTCAAAATCAATGAACCTATAAATCAGATGAAGATGAAGATGAAGATGAAACTCAGATCTTAAAGATGATGATAAAACCTAGATCTTGCATCGCTAACCTAGACCTTCAGTCGCTAACCAATAAATAAATGAAACCCATATATTGAATCGCTAACCCTTAAATCGGAACCATTGCACCGGATGATGAAGATGAAACCTTGATCTTAAATTGACAAACTTACAGTAAATCGCAATCCTAATCGATGGTGGTGGTGGTGCCGCAAGTCGATGGTGGTTGTGGTGCCGCAAGTCGATGGTGGTGGTGGTGCCGCAAGTCGATGGTGGTGGTGGTGCCGCAAGTCGATGGTGGTTGTGGTGCTAGCCAGAGAAGATAATGGAGCAACATGTGATCTTGTCATGATAGAAGAGACTAAGGATGTTGATGTGATGGTAAGCATAAATGGATAGGTCAAGATGAAATTACCAGGAACAAATGCGAACTATAGTAAACCATATAAGTTGAATTTGATCTTCATCCTAAGTTGATCTTATTATCTTGGAATTTTGAATTAATATTGCCATAGTAAAAACAAATATATTGCCAAAGTTAAAAGTTGAACAAATGCGAAATATAGTAAAAACAGATATATTGCCATAGTTGAATAAATTCTGAACATGAAATTAGGCCATCTATCTGTTTTTTAGTCAGGATCACGTCAAGATGAAATCACCAAGATATTTACCCTAATTTGAATTTATTTTAAACACGAAATAACATATTACTTCAGCAAAATGTTGCTTACACCGGGCCAACCTTGCGCCCGAGATCCTATGGATCGAACCGGCTCTTTCCCAGAGACCGGTCCGCAGGCAATGATCACCTGTTTTGGCTTCCCAAGTAAGTGTTTGGAATTAAGCCCGAGACCATCTTAGCAAAGCCTTCCCTTACCGGACCCATCAAGCAATTGCGGTGGGGGAATAGTAATCTCCAAGGTGTTTGGGAGATTCGAACCCATGACCTCTAGGAAGACAATGGGTCACCTTACCGCTAGGCCACCTTGTTGGAAGTGAAATAACATATTACTTGCCACATCACTTCACACGTAAGCAAAACCTATATCACTTTAGCCTCTAACATGCTACAACATATTAGATACATTAAATAGTAAGTTTTAGAAGTTTCATATATATGGTAGGTTTTATAGTTGATTACACACGATAGTAATATGTGACAACTTGGATATATTTTCAGGAGTTAAATCCAATTTAATATTACATGTAATGAACTAAAACGTACAATATTAATTTCGGTACACATAACTTTTTTTTTGCAAGCTGGTTCTTTTGTGTAAGAAAAACTAATGTATATATGAAAATTCTTTGTCAATGAATGAATAAGAATACAAGTTAATGGGGTCTTAATATGTTAATTGACAAATAATAATAGATTACAAACATCTGTAATTAAAAAATAAATAAATAAATCATAAGTTAAAATAAAAAGGATAACACAGAAAATGAAGTGAGTGGGAGTCACAAAAATAAAAGGACAGTGAGCTAAAATGAAAGAAATTGCAAGTTAAAATTTCCTTATTGACATCAACAATGAAAAAGAAGTGGGTGTGGGTCACAAATACTCCAAAATAAAAGTATGATTAACGACATTAGCAAAATATTTATAATAATCTTTATTGCATGAGTTAATTATTCATACTACATGTGACTAAATACATTGATAATTAAATATTATAAAGTAATTAAATATTTATATAATTTAATAATGGTTTTTTCTAAAAAGATAGTAATTAATTCATATCGAAAAAACATGGTCTAAAAACCTAAGTGCAGGAGTAGAAGAGGGTTAAGGAAGATCAGGGTGGGTTAGTTTTCTCTACGTGGTGAGGCCACAGAGGTGTTAACTTTGACAATTGTCACTTTATTGCGCTGTGGAGATTGCTATGGAAATAAAGCTACGTGGTGTGTATTTAGGTGTGACTCATAACTATTTTCTCTCTTATCTTTTCATTTTCTTTTAAATTAATTAGTGAGTATTACATGAGTCATATAGTTTAATATGTTGAGTAATGATTACTACGAGACTAAGTGGGAAAAGAAAAGAATGACATGTCAGTATGATGGGTGTGATAGAGGTGTGGCTACTCCTACCACTCGGGTATGTTATACCACCACTTGAGGGGTGGGAAGGGTGCCACTCTATGCCAAGTGGTGCAAGACGTGGTATGTGAAATCCATGTGGTGAGCCCCACCATACCCTAGAGGAAGGGGCACCGACTCTATTTTTGTGCCGTAGTGTTTGCTAGTGGTATTTACCACATCTAAAGAAGACGTGTGGTGTAAAATTGTAGACACTATATCCTTTTCATTTTTTCCCTAAAGTTTAATTAGTTAGGGGGTAATATGCAAGTCCTATAATTTATTGTGGTGAGAAGTGATCATTACAGGGTTGAGTGGTGAATTAAGTGGTAAGAGAAAAATATGATGTGATTATATGGTGGGGAGTGGTAGATGGTTATTTTATTGTGAGGAGTAGCCAAGTGGTGATGGCTTGTGGGTCAAAAGTCTCAATCTCTCTCTATTGTTTATTTTTTATATAATTTTTGATTGATTTATGGGATTAAGTGGATTCTAGAATTTAGTATGGTAAAGAGCGACTATTACAGAGTTGAGTGGTGGAATGAGTGACGAGAGAAAAGAACTAACATAACAATGTCATGGATATGATAGGAGGTGATCACTCCGTTAACACACACCTGGTGATCGATCACTCGATGCATCATATTTTTGAGATTTTATTCTAATGAAGTCCAATGTGCAACGTGTTATTCATTAGGTGACTTTGAGTTTATGTAATTTAAAAAATCGTTTGATTGTTGTAAGATAAACCCAATGGATAACTACAAACATTTTATTTATAAATTAATAATAAAACTGGATAAATCAGATAATTTTCAGGTATTTAAATTTTTCGTTTTATGTTCGTGTCCAACCATTTTTTACCTATTCTACTTTCATGTCAGGTTCATATTGTCCCATTTAATGTTTGGTTCAAGTCGGATTGCCAGCGTTGGTATTATTAATTTACCGAAATTCACTTTCAATGTGGTTCGGTTTTTGGTTTCTCCCGACCCAACCTGACCTAAAACCGAACACCCAGGATCGATACCTTGTAATGCAGAAAACACCATAATACCAGGACTTGAATCATTATAATCTCAGAATAAATCATGAACCAATGCATCAAATTGTTCAGCAATTACAGTTAGAATTTAGAAATGGAATTCAAATGCAAAGTTTGTGCAATGTCAGATCAATACATTGCAAATTTGGCTTTTGTATTCTCAAACACTTGTTCAGCAATCATGGCTCCATTACCATCTACCTTTTTGATCTCCAAGTGAGCCTTCTGGTAGACACCTGTACCTCTCAGTGCATCTGCAATAAAATCATCAAACCCAATTGCAATCGCTGCTTCAGCTTTAGCACCATACACCAGCCTCTGCAAGCAAAAACAAAGATAAAAGCTTTAAAAGAAAAACAACCTCAACTAAAATTTGCTAAAAAGCCGATTATATAGCACGGATGTGTGACGTTCTGCAAGCAAAAACGAGAATAAGAGTCCGAAAAATCCATACCGAATTAAAATTCGCTAATAAGACTAATTATATAGCATGGATGCATGACGTTATCAGTTAAAAAGATCGTTGATAGTTAAAATATTTGGATGGGTACATGTAATGGAACAACTGAGGGGTGTTTGGATTTGCTTTTTATAACTAATTATTACAATCTTCATTTTCATGTTCGGATAATCGAATTTGCTTTCTGAACATCAAGGGTCGGTTAAATAGTTTGATGCAACCTGTAACAACAGTTGCAAAACTAATTATCTAAGAGTAAAAATGACATATTCAGTTATTTACCCCTTCTTTAACCTAATTTGAGAAATTTACTCTTGTTTCATAAGATGTCTTGTTTTATTTTTCATAAAAATGTTATTTTTGGTTAGTGTAACTTTCAATTTCTTAAATATTTAAGATTAACAAACAGTCAAAACTCTTTACCATTACAACTTTAAACACTATCTCATACAGCCTGTTTTATGATAGCTGATCATTTAATATCAGTAATCAGATGATAACTCTAGAAAATGCATATCCAAGCAGACCCTAGAAAGGATACAAAGTAAGAACTGAACCTTAATTCTTGAAAGATGAATGGCACCAAAGCACATAGGACAGGGCTCACAAGAGGCGTATATCTCACAGTCCGAAAGATAGATTTGATCCAGCTTTTTACAAGCCTGAGATGAAAGCCAAACAAATATGAGGAAAAGTCCAGACAAGAACAGATGCAATCTTTAAAAAGAGAAGAGTATTCAAGATGATCAAACTTGTAACTTTGCATGATTGGTAAAGCGAAATCCAACAGTGGTTGTGCTTGCTTTTAACAACTTTGACCAACTCCCAAGAGATGGGGTTGGTCTTGAACAACAAAAGTTCAAAAAATCGTCCATAATTTAGGTAGAAACAGAAGCCTAACCTCTCTGATTGCAGTAACTTCTGCATGTGCTGTCGGGTCGGTGTGTTTCATCACCATGTTATGGCAACTCACAACGACCTCATCATCGCGCACGACAACCGCACCAAATGGTCCTCCATCACCACAGTCAACCCCTTTGTAGGCTTCTTCAACAGCTTGCGTCAGATATTTGTGATCTCTGTCTTGTATAGCTGCTTAATCAGAATAAAATAATCAGTTGATTAAAGCTAGGGGCAGGCATGTAATTTTATAACTTTCTCAGCAACCAATCCTTGATCGCAACACCTCCCTCCGGGGGGGGGGGGGGGGGGGGGGGGGGGGGGGGGGGGGGGGGGGGGGGGGGGGG
>JAUEJL010068061.1:0-17072 GCA_032274825.1 Drosophyllum lusitanicum | reverse complement strand
TAGCTGACTTCTCAAACGCAACTCAAAATCATACTAAGAGTGCGTATCGAACAAACAGTCATGCAACAGTCATCAATAATATATAACACAATCGACAGTTTCAGTATCAAACCACCAAATACACTCATGCCTCACATCAGTAATATTAAACACAATCTTTACCATTCGCATCCAACATCCACTCACCTTTCAATCTCAGGGGAAGCACTCAGAATTCTAATGTTACTGAGTCTTTGGATTGCCTGAAAACATAATAGCAAACAATCAGTTCAAGTCTTGTAAATATATCTGACATATATTTATAATTCATACATAACATCAACAATCAATAAACAATTATAAATAAAACTCAAAAGTGTCGGATTCTTGAAACTATCGGATTTATACTCGGATTTCTCAAAATCCGCAACTTTGCTATTTGAATCACAATTGTCAGATTTAGGAATCCGATAAGTTCCAATCTGTCGGATTTGTCTTAATCGGATTTCAAGCACTTGGATTTAGAATCCCGGATTCAGGAGTATCGGATTTTACTATTCCCGGATTTTAAGTTCCGGATTTCATGTATCGGTTTCACAAGCGTCGGTTTTCGAAACTTCCGGTTTTAAGCAAGAATCGGATTTCTATTACCTTCTTCCCAACAATCCGAGAGCTTCATACTTATCAAACCCGCCAACTTCAAAATATCATAATACAAACCCAGATTTTATAAATCCATATCCATCATTCCAGAAACATACATTAAACATTTCTAAATACATTATCATGCAAATAACCATATGAACATACGAAACTATCTAAATCCTATTCTTTCAAAAACCGATCATGATATTATTAGCATGCAATCTTAAAACTAACATGAATCATGTTTTAAATCATATAACACATCAAGAAGGATTATAACATGCTAATTTATAAACACCAACCTTTAAATCTTGAATTTAAGAATACAAACTGAAATCCCGATTCTTTTCTTTCTATTTCTTCTTCTCTCGGTTTCTTGGCAAAGAAAACAAAGCACACACACACTTTCTCCTTGTTTGTAAAAATGAGCAGGTAAGAGATACATACTAATTTTACATGCAAAATAGGTGTCATCATCTCCTAACCCCCACCCCACGTGTACTAACCCACTCACAATCATACATACATACATACGGTCATACATTAATACATACATCTTATTTCATAATTCTAGATTTAATTAAATAACTAATATCACTCAAATAATCACATAATCAAATTAAAATAATTAAAACACAAACAGACACATACCGTAAACCCGCTAATCTACTAGCCCAGGTTTGCGGGTGTTACAAATATATACAAAATAAGAACACGAGGATCATGTGCTTACATAAACAAACGTTCTAAATTATTTTCAATTTTAAAATGGCATTGTACAATTGCAGATGATAGATATATTTATAAGTTGGAAATATCCAAATGACTATATGAGCTCAAACCAATCAGTGGATCCCATCGAGCTGCTCGCACCTTAAACTCTCGAGTACTGCATGGTTTTACGATCACGGATGTTGAGCAAGATCAGACTTCACAACTTTATACAGAGGTCTTTAGTTTTACTCTCTTTATTTTTCCAGCTAAATGCCATAAACAACTTTCAGAAACCCAGTAAGTATTGTGGTTTGAAGATGACCATATGTATCCAGATGGGAAAGGCACCCACTCAGCCATAAAACATGAAAAACATACACAACCCTTGAAGTCTTGAACTCAGATGCAACAAGCTCTACTGCAATTTATAGCTAAAATTTGAGAGGTTCTATATCCTCCTACAAAATCTCTTATCCTTCTACTCATAAGATTAACACAAGTGTTAAAATCAATGGAAGAGGTGAAAAAAGAGAATTAATGTATTACACATGTTATCTTACGTAGGGCCGGCCCTGGGCGTGCGCCACAAGGAAGTCGCCCAGGGCCCACAATTTTTAGGGGCCACTAGTAAATATTATATATGTGTGTATGTTGTAAGCCCAATAAAAAAAATTTAAGCCCTTTTAAGTCTTGAAGCCAAATCGGTGTTCCTCTCCACCTCTTGCAGACAACGATTAGTGTGAAAACAGAAAAGGAATTGACGTCTCGGAAATGGAAATGATACATATATCGAGCAGTCCATTCATCTTCTACAACGATCAACTGCCAATCTTGAATTCCCCATCTGTCATCGCAAAGCCAAAACGAAACAAATCATCAAATCCTCCATCTGTGACTGCGACTTGCTGAGTTCTTCCCGAATCCCGACTTCCCTTCATCCTTTCAATCATCAAAAGTTAAAAATCGAAAATTTTGTATACCGGTTCAGCGATTCCGATTGTGAACCAAAATCAATATGTTTCATTAGTGACAGTCGAATACAAGGCCTCAACTCGTGCATCTCCTCAAGCTGTAAGTCTGTAAGTTTCAGACTTTACCTTAGTTTCTTGATCCATATTTGCATATGGTGAATCAAAACTGGATCCATATTTGCATATGGTGAATCAAAACTGGACTATAAATCTCTAGTTCTCTAAATAACGAAAAGTTTGTTTTTGGAATAAGGTTTCTAGCTCAGTGGCTTGATAATAACGAAAATCATACTCTAAAGTTTGAATCGGAAATTCAAAATTGGAAAATCCTTTACATTAGGTGTCTAACTTTCTATTTCCCAAGTTTCTTTAATCCTTTACCTCTCACTTTTTGTTTGTTTTTCTAATTGCATAGTTACTCTAATAATGAATTAAGTAATTAACTGACTAACCGAGTGAATCTGTGATTTTGTGAGACCGTGAATTTGTGTATTCGACTTCAATATGTGATTTGTAAGACTTTGAATTGTGTCTTAGCTTAAATCATGCATCCTAAAAAAATTTAGTTTATTTCTTAAATTTTCACCTAGGGCTCAAAAAATGGTAGGAGAGGGTCTGATATTGTGGTGAATAGGAGGATGAGTAAGATAAAATAATAGGAATAAACCGACTTTTCCGCTAAAAATTATCTACAATATAACAGTTATGAGGATGTACAAACATATACTTTAACTTCTCTTGCAAATTGTACTTCAGCACCTTCCGAGTTCTGCTTATTAGTTATTCTGAAAACTTTTGTTGCTCAAGTTTTTGTATCAAAGCGGCCTTTTCTTCTTCGGGTAGAGCTTGGAATATAAACACGGATTTGTCTCCAATATCATCCTGGATATACAGATTATTTTAATCATGAGGACGGTTCATTTTAATCTCACATTCTATGTGTAAATTTACCTTAATAGGCTGAGTGAACTTTCTTGCTGCAAATATTACAAAGAACGCCATCCACACGCCAAGCAGACTGACTTTTACACCGTCGTCCATTAAACCACTCTGGTCGAAACACAAATTTAAAAAAAAAACTTCATAATGTTAGAAAACAATAATAACAGATGCAGAAATTTTAATTTCACCTTATTGATTCGCCATATTATGTCTACAAGTATTTTGCCATCTTGGCTGTTTCCTCTATATTAGACGAGCAATATGTTTTTTTTTTGGTATTATGGAACAATATTAACAATTTAACATAACCTTTTGGTTTTCAAGAAAAAGCTGATCAGAAATCAACAACATTTTTACCTGAAAATTTCTTTTTACAATCATCAATTCTTGTTAACTAAATGAGTGTTGTTTCAAAAATTGTAATAAAGAGCATTAACATACTCAAGCATAATATACTCCTGAAAAGGATCATTGTCTTCAACCCTTAATCCTCATTAACATCAAACTCTCTTGACTTAAGTTAAGGGATTAAAACTCGTACCAGGTGCCCTAGAAGAACCGATGGAATGATAAATGTCAGAATACCAGCTTCCAACTTGCCATAGCAGAGTCCTGTTTGTATATTAACCAAAATATGAAATTAACAATAATAATGAACGATCTGATGCGATTATCTCAATTGCTTTTATAAAAAGTTGTGAAGGTTAATGTGAAAAAAGCTTCCACTTTTGTTCCACTCTGGTTACTGTACTTTGTTCTATATACCATTTATTTATTAAGTTACAAACAAATGTTGCATTCGAGTCATTCGGTAACCAGCAAACCGATTAAGATGAAACAAACTAAAATGACACAAAACAAAGAACAACAAATAGATAACAAACAGTAGAATGCAACTAGCTTGTTTAAGTAAAGGGTACTTTAGTCATTTCCGCGCTAACACTTGCTGTTTTAAGTGTGTTAGTGTGGTATCAGCCACTATGGTGCTGCTGGCTGCATAGATAGATATTTTCCCCTAAAACTGAAACTATACTAGTTATATTATGACATTAATCCAAAATATTACCTTCTTTGAATACCAGCCCAGTTAATGCTGCAAACAAAGGACCAATGAACCAAACAGCTGATGGATTGTGCAGAACATATTGCACCAAGCTCTCATCTGCAGGTTGAGCCAGACATATTTTTGCTGCAAATGATCCAACAGCGCCAAGAATCCACAGTGCTTGAAGAGTGCGCTTAATCTCAGTTACATAAATATGAATCAAAACCAATGATAACCCTAATCCAGTAGCTCCAATTGCGTACAATATATCGATATATTGCTTCAAGAAATCAGTCAAAAACAAATCATCAGGCAAGAAAGCAGTAGATGAGGCAATTACAAACGATGTTGCAGCTGTCACTAATCCAGACCTGTATGAAAGCACCTGCAACACCAAGGGAATAATAATCAGAATTGCTTTGAGAAACTGCGAATCGAGCAATTTCTATGTGAATACCTCACGGATATCGGAGGAATCGACGGACCAGGGGCCGTAAACCCCTTGATAAACCCTAGGTGGTTCCATAAAACCATCATCTCCGGCAGCCTGGCACTTGAACCGAAACGAAGCTACTCTGTTTCGACAGGTTTGTGTGGATGATGGGGAAGAAGAGATAGAAACCTTGAAAATATGGGTATTGTTGTAAGTAGAAGTGGGTTTTCGATAGGCATAAGAGGAAGGAAGTTTGGGATTGGAGAAAATAGCCGAAGACGATGAACACGCAGTAACCATAGTCACAGCCATAGTTGCCAGTTTTAGTTTGGGAGGATATTGTTGGAGAAGAAAACTATGTCAAAAATTATTAAGGATTTAATCTCCTGCATTATAGGGTTAGAATTCACTTTGTTGTTGGAGGAGATGTGAATGTATGAATTCATGTTAAATACATAAAAAGATTTAATGGTAAAAACTTGAAACGAGTTAGGGCTTTTACAAGCTCAAAATTAAATCAAAGCTCATGTAGGGCAATAGGTGGATGTTTGGGTTTAAGCTTACAATAAGGGCATGCATGCGACATGATTGGCTGAAAAACTAACGAACTGAATCGAATCTAATTGGGACCAGAGAACCGGGTTCATTCGGTCTAGTTTTCGGTCATTTTTTTTATAAATTTTGAGTTTCGGTCCTAACTTATTAACTTATGAGAATGGGAATAAGCTTTTGCTATTGTGATGATTATAATATAGATATGAAAAAAACAGTGTCATATTAGTAAATAAGCTTTTGCTATTGAAATGATTATAATGGTAAAATAAACTTGAGAGAAACATTATAATCATCACAATAGCAACAACTTATTTACTAATATGACACTGTTTTTCATATCTATATTTACATTCTTGGTTGAAATTTGTAAATGTGTTTCTATACTTAAATGACCATTTCGTTCTAACTGTTTGACCACGAGGCCTTCAAGAAGAGTTGTAGTTGTATAATATTAAAAAACAAACACATTTAAGAATCACTACTCAAGAATTGCTACTCCAATCTCATAATAGAGTTGGCCGATTTTTCTTTAAGAAACCACAATTGATATTCAAATTAGAGAATATAACAATTTCTATTCCAATTACCTTTGAAATTGATATTACAATACCAACGATGGATATATTTACATCATGGAAAAATCGATGACGGGGACTTACAATAGAGCTTGAAGAGTTCCGCTTCAATGCAATGATGGAGATAATCGGAGCGGGGCTTTGAATGGATGATGAGGGCTTCGAATTGATGACGAGGAAGATTTGAGAAGGGGCGTCTGGTTTGATAGCACTAGAGTCGAAGAGGAGGGTTCATAGAGGAGGACACATCGTGAATAGACATGACTTTGTGAGGGCGGTTATTTAACCTAGACGACATCGTTTTTACGGGTTTTACACCTAATATTAGAAACAAAACAACCACATATTCCTATTCCCCTTTATAAAAAATGTTTGACTTAACTTGTTTTTTGTAAAATAACTAAAAAGTGCATGTTTATAAATAGTTTCAATGTATAATTCTTTGGATGTAAAAGAAATCCAACACGTTAGTTGTCAAAAATTAGTTAGATGTAAAAGAATTAAATATATAATTCCAACATATAATTTCCAATATAAATGTAAAAGAAACACATGCTTCGAGAGAAACAACCAACGATGTACGATACATATAAAACAATTTAAAAATAATCTGGTTGTATAAACATGTTTTCAATTTCAAATTTACAGCAGTTACAATCAAAATAAGAGAGAAACAACCAATAGATCCAACAAATAAAAAACCAACAAACCACAAAGTTTTTAATAGCGGCGTGGGAAAAGAAAAAACAGATAAGGAATCGTATGATAAAGTTCATTGAGGTCTTTGGGTTTGTTAATGGCGGCATGGGAAAAGAAAAAAAAAACTGGATAGGGGATAAATAGGTAAATGTACATAAATAAACCACAAAATTTTTATGAGTGTTGAGGAGGAGAAATCCTTGATGGTCAAAAATGGATTTATTAGATTGTGAGTGAAAGGTAGATATTTTATCGTTTTTGTTGTAGTTTTGATTATACTTTTTATTAAGTGATTAAATGATTTTTGTAAACTACGTTCACCAAGTTTGAAACTTAGTGTCTAACAAGGAAAATTTTTGTGCATGTATATATCCCTCCATTAAGGTTATTGCTATTAGAAGACTGTCAATGTCACCTTGTGACTTAAACTTGTGAAAAAACTTATAAAGTTAGCTTACATTGTGGGATTCAACTACAAAAGGAAGCAAAAACCAAAACCTAAAGCCCACATGTCATACAACCTAATCTTGCTCGCCAAAACTTGCACTTGATTGCTAAGACACACGTTTGTTATGCATCTTCTCAACAAATGTCTATGAAACTTGCCAAACATTAAGCCACACAATTATGACATACCACTCCGTGGAAGACATGGATGGATTATGGATAAAAGCAAAATCATAACTTAAACTTGAAACTCAACCTTTGGAGAGATAGATTTTACCGAATCATCCGGGATCTAGGGGAGTTCTTGGGTTGGCCAGTCTCGGAAATAGCTACGCGAATACCAGTTACGCCGCGTACATATGAGTCAAAAGTTTGACTTCCCCTGGTAACCCGAACAAAAATCCCTTTTTGTTTACCCATTTATTTACCAAGGAATCAAAGTCTTCAAACACATCCCAATTATTCAAGAGGATGTTTGCAAACTGATAATGGCCACCATGAGTCGATATGAATATGCATAGACAGTCAACTGTGAATACATGGATTGGACCCAAAACTGCAACTAAATGAAAACATGGATTGGACTAGTCCACTAGTTAATGATGACAAAGTTGGAAGGATCTTTTTGACTTTTCTCTTTTCCAAAATAGAATGTCTGTCCATTCTATTGCTGATCTAAAGGTGCAACATTATTATTTTCAAACTTATGAATAAAAATATATAGTGAAATGTTCTTTCAATACTATTACTAATCTCGAATGCTTGCCATGAAACCAATTTTTTCAACAGCAATATCCAATCTAGTATGGAGTCTGGAAGAGAGAGTAGGAGTGTAATTGAGCCAATTCAACTCATGATTTACTCGAAATATTTGAAATCGACTTGATATTAACCGAGATTACGCTAAATTTTATTTTTACCCTTTGTAAATTACATCTATTCACATAGCGGTGTTTTAAAAGAAATTTACTACCTTTTTGAGTTGACTCGAGCTCGAGAGTATCGTCTAGTTTATCGAGTCAAACTCGAGCTCGAGTTTTTAAGTTGAGTCGAGTTTCGAGCTTGAGAATGTTCGTCTCGACTCGGCTTAATTACACCCTTATGTGAAAGGTAAGATGTAAAATTCATACATGTATCCTATTTATACCAAATTTAAAACCACGTGTAACTAGTGATTACATATCCTACAAACCTATTGGCTATTCGTATCACTTTACAAGTATTCCTCTAGAATTTGTTACACGCATTATATTATATTTAAATAACACGGTTTTTAACTTTTGATTGATCCTTTGCACAAGTCATTAATCTCTATTTTCGTTTCGAAATACACCTTTTCAAAAGTTATTATTATTTTATTAGGTCAAATTAAAAAATAACCAAAATTATCCATTCCAAATTGTCACCAACTTCTTCAAATTAGTAATTATCCTGTTTGGAGGTTATCCTAACAAACCCTATGTTTAATATCATTATTTTTCATTATAATTAATTGATAATAATATTTTACTTTTTAATTTTAATATTTAAAGTGAACCGTCATTAGTATATTGAGAGGGACAAATTTCCGGTAGCCACGCGAAGGCAGCCAATCGGGCCTCTTTTTTTCTCTTAATTTTTAGTCTCTCAATTACCGCCGTTCGCATCTCAAGGCGGCCACCTCCGATTCCGACGGACTTTTCAGTAATCCATGGCGGCGGCCCTGCTCTTCTTCTCCTACCTTCTCAGGTATTCCTCAAATCGTGTTAAATAATCTCATGATTCTCACAATTTCGTTGTAATATTGTTTGCATTCCAAACGGAAGTTTCAATCGTCTTAACAAGTATCTACAATTCCACCGTAATTTTCCCCTCTTCAATCTCCCTCAGAAAACATTGCTTAGTAATAAAGCTGCATATCTGATTTGGGTTTTATGCTTTATACGGTTACCCTAATGGTTTTCGATTGAGTGTTTAATTTTGAGTCGATATGAACATCCTGCAATTTGTGCTTATTTTAATGTTTGCCATTCTTATATTATATATATGTATGTATGTATCTATTGATATTTAGGTTTTAGCATAAGTGGTGCTGGTGTTTGAGGAGATGGAAGAGCCGGGGCAACTTAAAAGGGCGCTTATTGATGCGACGGCCGGCTCTATCTCAGGAGCTATATCTCGGACGGTCACGTCGCCCTTAGATGTTATTAAAATAAGATTCCAGGTGAGTTTTTCATTTTTTTAAGAACCCTTCTTTGGGTACTCGTAAAGACCCTTGCTTTATTAGTTTGTAAAGCTAAAATAAACATCATTAAGGGAATTAGGAATAATAAGTGTTAATCGTTCTTATTATTCTTGTAATAGGAACATGGGTTCCTTTCTAATTCAGGTTTCTTACAGAAGTTTTCACATTCTGTGGCAACAAATGAATATGGTTAGGATAATCATGGAATATTGTCAATCACTTTTGAATTGGCAAAAGTTTTCTTTTAATAATATGCTTTTTGACGTCTATAATGATTAGACTGATATTATAGTTTGAACTACAGTGTGGTAACACTTGGTTATACAAGTCTTGATGAGGTGATATATTACATCAATGCGAATTATTACTATGTTAAATTTAGAATCCTTTCATTGTAAAGTTTCATAATGGATTTGATTTTATTAGGTTAAGTATAAGTACTGATTTGATTACAATAAGATTGAGGTTCAAACTACAATGTGGTAACAACCTTGGTAGTTTCGTTTATGGACTGGAATGACATTTGTCAAGTTGACTCACCTTGTTGGGTTGATGATCAAGGAAACATCATATTCATGTATGTTAGTGTTACACATGAAAATAAGGTTCCAATATTTCCATTAACGAATTTGGTAATGGAAGCATCCCTCGTTTTCATTTACATCCGGTTCAGTAGTATTGGAGCATTGTGGTTAACATTTGATGCTTAAAGTACACGGAATTACATGATACTCGTTTAACAAAATCGGAGAATAATTGTTTTAAGCTCTATTAGATAAAAGGATTTTGGGTTTGGTCTGTATCATGTTTTTGATTGTCTTCTCAGCAGCAAGAAATTATTAGCATTGTCTATCTTAATGGTTGGTTTTTTCACCTCATGTGAAACATATGTATTCGGTTTTTTTGGCTGAATGTGACATCAAGTAGAACAGAGAACATAATGATTTTTGGTTATATTTTCAGGTTCAGCTGGAACCCACTACTTCATTTGCATTGCTTAGCAAAAATGTATACGGGACCTCAAAATATACTGGAATGATTCAAGCATCCAAAGACATCTTTAGAGAGGAAGGACTTTCGGTACCGGCTCTATTAGTACTCTTGATAATTTTGTTTATTTTTGTGCTTTAATCTTGAGTGATTTAGTCTGCTCTGCCTCGAGTCTTAGCTGGTAATGGGCGGTTGTATATACCATTTGGTTTTATTCGTACCAAGTGATATGGAGGTAGGTAAGTTTTTTGGGCAAATTGCACAAAAAGGTATCAAACTTTATGCCATTTCCCATTTGAGGTACCCAACTTTTGTTTTATGAATTTAAGGCATTAAAATTTTTTCAGAGTAAAAAAAAGGATTTTTTAACCTACCAAGCAGGTAGCTGGTTACCCTATTCTCCAGTGAAACAAAATCAAGGATAATCAAACCCACACAAAGTGGTGCAATGGGAAGAAATGAGGGCCTGGAAATCGAGGTTTATGGCCAGAATCGAGAAATCGATTCATAAACTGTTCAGATCAGATGAACACATAGATGAACAAACCGTTAAAGGTGTTTGCATCTTTTAAACTGTTCAGATCGAAGAAACCCATTGAACAAAGCCACATGGTTCAGATCGGAGGAACAACCGAACAAATCGTTGAACAAACCCACATGGTTCAGATCAATGGACAAACCCATTTGATATATAAACTGTTCAGCTTGGAGAACAAACCCATTCAATCAATGAACAAATCGGTTTTTCAGAGTCGGAGGAACAACAGATCAGATTGGAGAACCCACTCTTTGAACAAATTGACATAGATGGAGTTGATCAGATCTGTTCTTGTTTGTTTTTGTTGCTGGAGTGGAGGAGTCGTAAGGAGTCACTGGAGTCAAGAAGTCGCTGGAATGGAGGAGTCGTCGGAGTAAAGTGTTAACCAACTGAAGTGAGCGGTTAACCTAGAAAAATCCCTTTTATAACCAAAAAACAAACTTAAATGCCTTGAATCAAGAAAAATAAAGTTGGATACCTCAAATGAGAAATTGCGAAAAGTTCAGTACCTTTCTGTGCAATTTGCGCAAGTTTTTTTCTACATTAAATTAAGAACGTCCTATCTGTGCTATCTTAAGGGATTTTGTGCCTGCTCTTTTTCTTTGGGTATCCAAAAGAATTTTCAGTACCTTCCTCTTGTTGTTTCAATGTTCAAGCACACTTTTATTTGTCAAGTAAAAAAAACACGCGTCTCTCAAGTCTTAATTATATTGTCTTTGATTGCATTAGCCAACATCTCGTTTTACTAGGACTCCAGGGGTTCAGTGCTTCTCATCTTAAAGTGGATTATTTTGTCTTCTACAGTCGTATATGCTACTTTAATTTATCATTTCTTGCTTTAAAAAAAGTTGTCATTTCGACTTGACTTTCATTGTCGGTTAAATACCCTAGCTATGCACGCCACAACTTATTCTACTGGTCTTTGAGTTGTACTTCTTGATATCTTTTACCTAGAATTTTTTCACATATTAAGATAATTTCATTCTTTTTCTTTCGAGGGTTTTTGGCGTGGTAACGTACCTGCACTTCTCATGGTCATGCCATATACTGCTATACAATTCATGGTGTTGCATAAAGTGAAGACATTTGCTTCTGGTTCCTCCAAGTCAGGTCTGTATGATGTTGAATCTTTATAGGAGTACTCATTTTTTATTCACCTAAAAGCATAGTTAAGATTGTTGTTTAATCATGTACCCTTTTCCTGTTTAACTGGTGAGCAATTTATACATCTCCTTTTTTTAATGCATTTCTTAGATTATTTTATAGGAATATGTTATTGTATGAGGTGGTGCTTATAGGTTACACAAAGTCTTAATATCTTACACTGAATTTTTTGTGCTCAAGTGTTCATTATTTTCATATATCATGTTCTTGAGAGAAATTGATTTTATTTTCAGATACGGTAACAGCCTTGTTAAATGGTTGTTGTCTCGGTTAATTTCTCATGAACTATGAAATTAGTGTGGCATGATTTTTTATTTATATTAACCATTGTTAGAGGGCTATTAATGTGATTTCCGTTCGCCTTTGACTCCATTGGATAGTATTGTTGTACCTGTGGGTGTTAAAACTCCAGTTCAGATTAAATTAACGGAGTTGGCATGGAATAATTATTACAAAAATGTTTTTATTGGAAAATGGGCTATAAGGCTGGGAAAAAAGTAAAATATATACTTTCTTTTGACATTCTTGATAATCTTTTTCTCTCAAATTTGTCATGCAGAAGATCACATTCACTTAAGCCCATATTTGTCCTTCATGAGTGGGGCACTAGCTGGGTGTGCTGCTACAGTTGGGTCCTATCCATTTGATCTACTACGTACCATATTAGCTTCCCAAGGGGAGCCGAAGGTATGTGCATAGAACACATTCAACTGTCATCACGTTTACTGAACGCAGATTATTAATCATATGTAGTTTATTCCATATTCTGAAGCTTCAAATGTATTATGACACACAAATTTATGAATGCAGCTAATATCTAAAATACCTGATTTATGTTACTAACCGTGTTGCTTTGATCATTTCACAAGTTGAATGGTACACATTATCACCTCATCTAGTGTTTGCCTTTAGAATTTATTTAGTTATATATACACACATATATATGAAATATGTATGCAACCTATGGCTGTAATTTCAAGCCTATATATTGTTGCCAAATGGCATGTAGATTGGATAGGTGGATCTTGAGTTGTCATGTTTGCTCCTACTAGCAGCTCTGAAATTTGACAAATGGGAGTTGATTGCAGAAATAGCATTATTTATGAGTTCTATAAGAGTATAAGACACCTATCTCTCTGAAATAACGGAATAATGGAGTAACTTATGTTTTTTTCTTTTCAATTAATTAGCATAGTTGCACATACCTGTATACACCATAGCTAGAGGTACATTAATTAGCATAGTTGCCCTAATCTCCCTATCAAATAATTAACGAAACTAATAAAACAAGCAACTGCTATGAACCAATTTGGGATTTTTTTAAATGAAATACGAGAACACAGAAAAATACAAAATGATCCCTACAATTAATGAAGTGGGGGTCTTCCAAAGTCTAAGACTCAATTTTCTGCATGCCAAAAGTTTATAAGTTTCACCAATTAGGCAATTACGACGTACTCCCATGCGTTTGGTGCCAGATCCTATCAGAAACTTGCAGAAAAATAAATTACTATATTTAAGGAAACTAGTTAAAATTAATACAGTTGACTCCAACTTCTTTCAATTAGCAGTCCCTACCCTGTACTTGTTTCTGGGTCACCTCTGATACATACACACTTCTATACCTGGTCTTATCAGGTATTATTTTGAGCATTTTCTGATGTAGCTTTGTTCGGTTTACAGTTGTGCAAATTTAAAGCCTGAACATTATATGTTTGTTGATATTCACAGCCTTTTAGTAAATGTTAGTAAATACATGGTTCTGTGCTTCATCTGTAGGAGTTTTTTATTTGTTTAATATTATCCCACAGGTTCGCTCTGTCTTAAATTTTATATCATATTATAATTAATTGAACCCCTATCATATCTTTTGCAGTTACAACTGTCTTTATATTATGAACTTCTTTTTGAATTTTTCTCTTATCAGAGATCTTTTATTTATGCAGATATATCCGAATATGAGGTCTGCGTTTGTTGACATCATGAAAACACGTGGTTTTCGTGGGTTGTATGCTGGATTATCGCCTACACTAGTTGAGATTATTCCTTATGCTGGCTTGCAGTTTGGTACTTATGACACCTTCAAACGTTGGACCATGGTAATCCTCTCTTCCCTTATATGTTCTATTATGACACTACTTAAAATTTATGTTGGCTATGGAATCTCATACATATTTACCTGAATTTGTCTTAATTCTGCTTGAACTTGGAAATAAAATAAAAATTCCACTTGGTCTGAATCACTCGAAGGGTTTCTAGAAGTCACAGAAATAAAATCAATCTTTGAAGTTATTTAGTAATTTATCTCAGTTATCACCATGTTCTAGCCAATCATATATGCATGCTATGAAATACTGGTGTAGAAGTTAATTGGGTTGCTGTTACGTTGATAGGACTACATGGAGAAGGAGAATTAGGGTGGAAGGGTGAAGTTTCAGATAGTGATAGGAATCTAATCAACTGTAGATGATATAGAACAGAGAACAAGCAATAGGGAATCAATAGGTATATTAGTTACTGTAATCGGTTGGATTACAAGAAGTACAAAAGAAATTGAATACAAGGACTAAATCAGAAGGAGATCAATCAGATGCTCCCCTGCCAAGTTCAGAGAACACCCCACCTGGGTGTCTTCCTGCCCAAGCTTTACAGCCGGACGCTTCAAAGAGGAAATAAACTTTTTTGATGCTTCTGTCCCTAGATTAACTACATATAATTAGTTCTTTAACTGAACATGGGCCCAATGGGCTGGGCCTTCTAGATACCAGCATAGGGCATTTGAATGTGGACTAGTTAGTACATTTTCTATCAGACAACTTCTATCTTTGTATGTATGTGTGTGAGAGTAGAGTAAATATATCTATATATGTTTGTGTGTGAGGAGGGCTGTGTGTGTATAGTATGTATATGAAGCTATATGTGCAAGTGCAACATACCCCGAATAGGCCTGCTACATATTAAGTTCTAGCTTCTCTAGATGGAATAATATTAGTAGATTAAATTCATATATGTTTGTGTGAGGGGTGTGTGTGTGTGTATAGCATGTATATGTAATATGTCTATGTTCTCAAACATACTCCGAGCAGGCCTGCTACAGTTGTAGGTCTAGCTTCACTAGATGGAATAGATTAGTAGATTGCTATATAAATCATATATGTGTGCGTGCATTCGTGTGTGTGAGGAGGGGGTATGTATAGCATGCATATCAGACTATCAAGCTATATGTGTACGTTCTTCGAACATACTCCAAGTAGGCCTGCTGCATTTATAGGTCAAGCTTCTCTAGATGGAATAGTATTAGTAGACTACTATATAATTCATATATGTGTGCATGCGTGCGCCAGTGCACAAGTCACACTTTTTTTTCTAAAAAATTAAATAAATATCTGAGGCAGCTTGATCTTCTTTTAGGCCTGGAATACACGGTGGTCTTCGGATTCAACACTGTCTGAAGAATCTTTGTCAAGCTTTCAGCTTTTTCTTTGTGGCCTTGCAGCTGGATCATGTGCCAAGGCTGTATGTCATCCCCTAGATGTGGTAAAGAAGCGATTTCAGGTAAAAACTTTATCAGTTTTTATGGCAGCATCTTCAGATAGCATTTGGATTGATTAAGAATTTCAATTTATTAGGTTTGATTGTCATGTTTAAGGTGTTTGACATTGTGTTTGGAAAATGATTATCTTGGTACTCTGTTTTCATGTCGTAAATGATGAGTTTCTATTGTTTGGGTATATTGAAAAAGTTTCTGATTATCTTGTTAATTAGGGATCAAATATTCAATTTGAACTAAAACTGTATATTTATTTGATCATTTAGGCATCACTTCACCTGTAATTGGTTGTGCAATTAACGCAACTTCAAACAGGATTAGACTGTCCAAAAGAGAATCTCCTGCAGCCCATTTTGCTACAGTTGATTATTTGATTGTTCATATCACATAATGGTTTTCATAACACCTACATCTTTATTGGTCAAAGAGGGCTAAACTAGAAAGCATACTGAATTGATTATGGGTCAGTCGGGTCAGGGGGGTGGATCCAATGGGTTTACTAGCTTTTTGACTCGTCCAAATCACTCATTTATATTTTGGTCACATGCTCTACAAGTTAAGGGTTACTTCTACACACAGGGCTGGGCTAAATTGACATCTTATGGTTACATTCTTCAGTTTTTATTGTCATATAGTGTGTAACTTATATAATGGGTTCTTGATGAAATTAAATATAAAATGAAAAGAATAACGGGCCAACCCGACTCATTTTATTTGATTATGAAACATGCACATTTTGACCCGTTAGCTAATCCAGCCAACCTCACCCATATGTTGCTATTTATTCTGAGAGAGATCTTGCTGGTGTTGTTACAGATCGAAGGACTGCGACGACATCCAAGATACGGAGCCCGAGTGGAGACTCATGCTTATAGAAACATGTATGATGCACTTGCGAGGATCATGCAAAAGGAGGGCTGGGCAGGGCTTTACAAAGGGATCGTGCCATCGATTGTGAAGGCTGCACCTGCTGGTGCTGTTACATTTGTTGCTTATGAATATACATCGGATTGGGTGGAGTCTATTTTGACTTGATTTATTTTTTGTCTTATAATTTTTTTGGTAGCAGTGGAATTAATGGAATCTAATCTAATAGCATTATATAGTTTCAATTAATAAAATTTAATGTGATTCATACCCATCCGGAGCTGTGTAATTTCAGAAACGGAGATGATTCATTTCTTATATTAACCACTCTTTGCTATTTGACGTGTTTTCTTTATTATATATAATTTTGGGAGTTACATTTTTGGTTCTCGAAGTTTGGTTGTTTTTTTTACTGTTTTGGTTTCTAATTTTTGTAATTCGTTTTCTAATTTTAATTCACTATTTAAATTAAATTGCATTAAAAATTTAAAGATAAAATAAATTCATTCTCTCCTCATCCATGGTACTCCACCAGCCTCCCTCTCCCTCTTCTAAACCTTCATGACTAGGGATGTAAACGAGCCGAGACGAGCCGGGCTCGTTTAGGACTTTTTAAGCTCGAGCTCGGCTCGTTTAATATTTATGAAGCTCGGGCTTGGCTCGTTTAAGCTAGACTCGTTTAGGCTCGGGTATTATTTTGATATTTTTATTAAAATGATATATATAATTATTAA
>JAUEJL010068060.1:0-28999 GCA_032274825.1 Drosophyllum lusitanicum | reverse complement strand
ATTATTGCAATTCAAAAATCTCTAACAAATAGCAAGTAATTAAAGAAATAAGCACGTAAATAACTATAAATAAATATTCCACTTACCACCACCTCCAAACAACCAGGCCCTATATACGGGTGTTACAGTTCTCTCGGTCTCGACTCTTGAATTCGGTTGAGTTCAATAGTTTTAAAAATCAAGTACATAGACAATATCTATATTTTTCTATGGTTTAAATAAAGATGTATTTAGTGTTTTAATGTGCTACGTATATTACTCGCAATATATGATTTACTTGTGCTTACAAGGTTGTTATTGCATATTAAGGTTATTACGGTTTGTATGATTGAATATTGATTTATATATATGTACATGGCTTGCTGGGATGGGGTAGTAACCTTACATACTCACTTACAGATTACGGCCCTAATAGGTACTTCGTTGCCTTATAGGTACAAGTGCTAGTCACATACGGAATTGCGGGGTTTCCATATACCCTTTGCATCGCATGGTATACGAGTACGATTGAGTGCTCGAGTATTGAAGTGATGTATGACAGCAGGTATAGTAATCAATAGCATCTAGCAAGTGTCAGGATGGGTTGCGGCAGATGATGGTGATGGTGGCGATTAGTGGTTGTGGTGGCTACGGCCAGCGGTGGTCGGTGGAGATATTGATGATAGTCGGTGATAAACACACACATACATGAATCAATTACCCAATTTAATGAAAAAGGATTCATTACTCAAAAAAACAATAATGACTAGTTATAATCCAATTAATCAATCATTATTAGGGCAAATGATCCACTTGATTCATCACTTTATTCATAACCATTAGATAGAGAGAGAATCCCACCCTTCCCCGCACTCGTGTCGATTTGATTTCAGTCCGTTGTAAACATGACTCCGATCATTATTATTCTCACTTTTTACCAAGGTTCTAAAAAACGTAAGCGGTGACATGACGGCGAGGTCAAGCCTCAAGCTTTAGGAGCCATGACGTTTTTTAAGGCGGCACTTAAGGCTGAAATTTTGTATATATTTTATAAATATTTATATCCAATTTATGATTATTAATATACAAATTATACAAAGTTACACAAATTAGGAGCAAAGTAACATATACAAATTACAAAATACAAATTTATAGAAGTTCAATACACGCGATTGTAAAATGTATATAAAAATGTCAAAAACATTTTTAAAAAAATATTTTCTGCGCGCCACGCCTTAAAAAACTCGTCATTTGATGCGTAAAGGCGCGTCTAATACCGCCTTGTCTTACGCCACGCCTAACCCCACCGTCAAGAGCTATTTCTTAACGGCGGAGTCGCTCCTCGCGTCTTGATGCCGTCATAGTGCCGCCATGACGCGTTTTTTAGAACCCTGTATGTGATTGTCGTTTAAAAAAATAAACATAGTAGTAATTAGATTAAACTCGTTGTAAGTATAGAGGTTATATACTTTTACTAAATTTTTTTATTATTATTTTCAATTAATAAAAACAATTATCTAATCAGTAGAGGAGATGAATAAACAGAATTAAGTAGGGAAGAAAGATGAAGCAATGATTTAATATAAGAAAATACACTTTTCTTTAAGTAACTTTTTTTTATCTTTAACAATTTTCTCTTCGGGCCGGCATTTAATATATGAATTAACTAGCATAATACTTGATGTTGTTCGAGCTTATTTAAAATTTCGATATACATTTACTAAAAGGTTACAAACTTATAAAATTTATATTATACATGTATAAAAACTTATAAATCTATATAATTAAAACTAACCGTGAACTATTTGAGCCAGAGCTTGACTAAGCTCGAACTTGACTAGTTTAACTTAAGAAAGTTCATTATCCTTTTAATCTTATGTCTAAAGCTCGAACTCGGTTGCGAGAATTATTACAGGCTCGAACTCAACTTGTTTATTCTATTTATTCTTATTATTTATTTATGTACGTATAATAATTATTTTTAAATGTATTTTTAATTATAATTATCTATGTAATAATATTTCTCATTTAAAGAATTTATTCATATATAATCTTTATAATGTTAATACATATTATATTTTTATAAACAAATATTATTGTTTAGGCTAGTGAGTCTAGTCAAGTTTACTAACCAAAGTTGGGGCTCAAGCTCTAGGGGCTGGGGTTGAGTGTGAGAAATAGTTGGTTTAGGCAGAGGCTCTCTTTCATTTTATTTCTTTTTTATAAAAGTATAAATTGAATTACGTATTAAGTGAGTTTTAGAAGTTAGTATGGTTGAAAATAACTACTACAGGACTTAGTGGTAAAAAAAATTAACATGATGGTATGGTAGGTTTTAAAATCAAAAGGTCAACCCCTCCCTTATTTCAAAAGAAGGTGATATGTAAGATATTGATTTATACACAAAAAATGAATGTTACATTAATTTATACAAGTTTCAAGAATGCTCATCTCAAAATCTTCACAACACTTTACAAGTGCTCTTTGATATATGAATATATCATCACCTGTAGTTATGACACATATGAATGTGATATTAGCTTTTCAGCTTATGACATGGTCATGGTCATAACTAAACAACTCTAGTAATGACATACAAAATTTGAGCCGTAGTAACTCGTCGTGATAGTGACGAGCAAGCCTATGACTGACGAATAACAAACTACCCGTAATAGAGACGAGAAGTCTCGATCTCATTACGGTGAACTACAAGCCACCACTACAAGTGGTCTAAGACTTATCATTTTGGTATGGTTATAAGATGATAAAATAGAAATATTAATTAAAAGAAAATATAATTTTTCAATAGTTTCTGATATCAACATTTGATGTCATTGGTTGATGATGACTTCACAGAGATGATGGGACCCACATTTCTACATTCCCTTGCTTAGCTGGTGATGATTAAGCCTAAACGCGAGTCAATTCAACAAAGTCCACTTACAATTAAGTGGCAGCCATAATTTATCGTCGAAGGAAACTTGTGCCATACGCCGAGGATTGCTTATACTAAATACTAAATAATATAATATAATATATTCTTTTATCATAAACACATAAAACAAGTCATGTTATTATCAAGCTTTGACTATTTTACGTATTCATAGATATTATAGTTAATATTTTTTTTATTATGTATAACAAATATATCTACAAATCACCATCTTTAGGATTAATTCTACAACTGTGCTTGTATATGTTATAAAAAATCTTGCTAGCTAGCCTTTTAATCGGAAGTTACTTAAAACTTTCTTTAAACATAGTAAACTACTAGACCGATATAACTTTTGAGTAAAAGTGAAAATCTATAAAGTATATACATACATAGAGAATAAACGGGTACACGGAGGATATTTCCAATTCAAGTTACTCGGGGTGGCGAGTATTTGACTCAGAGGTAGGTGACCTAATCGTTATAACCGTGACCGTTTTCAAAGCTTCCTTTTGGATCGGACTACAACTTTTGATCTTCTCAACGGGGGCAAGTGCTCAATACCTGATAAGATATCACGTGATGGTTTATATGCATACATACATAGACACTCCGAATACATTAAAGAATAGATATGATTATTTAATAAAGATGACTCAAGTTATTCTTTTATTTATATTTAGAGATTAGAGATAATACTAAAACATGGATGATAAAGACTATTATAAAACATGATGAATGACTAAGAGTGAATAATTATTTAAAAAGGTAATTGTCCGATTCGTCCTTTAACTTTGCTATAACTTCTGATTTGGTTCTTTAACTTTAAAAGTGACCGGTATAGTCCTTTAAGATCTATTTGTGACGAGAAAAGTCCTTTTTAACGTTGACCATTAGTCAACTCTGTTAAAACAAGGTAAAATGACAATTTTATTCTTATTTTTATTATTTATTCATTAAAAATAAATTATTAATATTTATTACATGTCCTAATCGATTAATGGGTTCAAAAATGGCATTAATGGGTGAGTCAATCGCACAGACTCTTTCTCTCTCTCTACACAACCACCACCATCACCATCCCCGCCGCCATCGCCCTATCGTTAGCCACAACCACCACTGCCACTACTCTCATTGTTTCTCTCATGGTGACATCAACGCTTCTCTCTCTCCTCTCTTTGTTTCTCTCATTGTCCACACCACCGTCTCATCTCTCTCACTCTCTCACGATGAAAGTACCACTGCCGACTCATCTCTCTCTATTTCTCACTGTGAAAGCACCACCGCTGGCAGTTAAAGAGAGAAAGTAGATAGAGAAAAGGGTGATTGGGTGATTAATCAAGATTGAAGAGTAATCAAGCATAAGGAAGATTAACAAGATTTCGGCCTCATTTGATCAAGTAAATCAAGGTTAGTATCTTAATACATTAAGGTTCTTGAAGTTAAGGTTGGCAATCTCTGACCCGACACGAAACACGACCTGAATCTGACACGGAAAAAGTGATATGAATCTGAAATGGGTCAAAAGCAGGTTGACATAAAAATAAATGGGTCGATTTAGGGTCAACCCGATAACTTGAAAGTGATCATTTTAAGGGTAAATCTATAAAACTATAAAATTTTCTTTAGTACTTAATATTTAAATTTCAAAAAGGAGATTGCGAATTTAAATGAGGGAGTTACATCTTAGTCAATAAAACCTGCTAAATAAAAGTATAAAATCTTTAAAAGTTAAAAACTTAAATAAACAATAAAAAATGTAAAGCTAAAACAACATTACATCATTTTGGTATTTGTGATTATATGGTTTTGGTACTTTGACATTTGTTTACATGGTATAAATTACTTTAATATTTTGGATTTGCTTCTTAACAGTATTTTTATTTTTATTTTATTTCTTTTGTTTAATAATATTATTTATTGGTAATTGGTACAAGTGTAGTAGATCATATTATTTAGTATATTCATTTATATAAGTTGAATAAAAAATAAAGTCAAAATTCAAATTAAAGAAAAAACTAAAATAAATATTGTATCAAAGTTCAAATACAATCGAAGCAAATATTGAAGTTAAAATCTAGATGAAAATCAGATTCGAAATTATAGAAGCAAACAAGAAATTAGAAAAGTTGAAAATGAAAACCGTATACAAATATGAAAAAAAATCCCGAAGGCATTTTGGCGAAATGGGATGACACAACCCGAACATGACACGAAAAATGACCCGACCTGAAACTGGCACGAAAATAAATGGGTCGACACAAACACGATAACCCGAACACAATCCAAATTGCCAGCCTTACTTGAAGTTATTAGCATGATTAATGGTAAAATAGTTGTTTCATATTTAAATTATGGATGTAGTTATCAGTGAATGTGTTCCGAGATTTTGTACAACTTTAGTGTGTTAGAGGATTAGTGTGTTAGTTGTCTCTCGGTATTTAATTAAATATTTTCAAGAGTTAATTACATTTTTGGTCCTTGTGGTTTACATGAAATTTCACATTTGGTCCTTAGACTTCATTAATTACGACATTGATCCTTATGGTTTAACTTTTGTTTCAATGTTGGTCCCTTGTATACTTGAAAAGACAAAAGTACCCTTGTCTCTATATTTTTTAGAGTTAATTACAAAATTCGTCCTTTCAGTATACCACTTATTTCACTTTTAGTCCTTTCTTTTAAAAAGTTGCGGATTAAATCCTTTAAATGAGTTTTGTGTACACAATTGGTCCTTTAACCGTTAACTTTAACGGTGTTGCTGTCAAGTTTTTTTAAATACCCATTTTACCCTTTTAAAAGGACCAATTTTGTAATTAACTCTTTAAAAGTCGTGTATAATCTGTATTCGACCACCAAACTCAACCCTTTTGCATCTGCATCGTTTTTCCCGTCAAAATTCCCGATCTCCTCTCCACCGAATCTCTCTTCAATCCAAACACCAAAAATGGATTTCGAGTCCAACATCATTGCTGAAGAAACCAACAACAATCACGGATGGCAAAAGGTTACTTACGCCAAGAAGCAGAGGAAGAATCCGGCGAAGCAGCAGCCGCAACCGGCGAAGGTACTTCCCAACGGATCTTCCATCCCCGCCGTTAATAACGTGTTCACATCTATTGAGAAGAAGTCGGAGGAACGTAGGAAGCTTATTGAAGCCGAGAGATTAGCGAATTTGGCGATCTATGATGATGCTCCTCCGGTTAGATCTTCAAAGAAGAACTACTCTGATTATGACGATAGCGATGACGAGGTTGATGCCAACGGTGTAGCTGGTAATGGTGTCGCTGAGGAAAAGAAGACAAAGCCAAAGAAGGTGAAAAAACCTAAGGTTACGGTCCCGGAAGCGGCGGCGAAGATCGATGCTGCTGATCTAGCTAATTTTCTGTCTGATGTGACTGTGAGTGAATTATTTTAATTTGGTTCGTCATTTCAATCGATTTGAAATCATTTTTATTCTTACAACAGGCATTTGTCAGGATTCTGTCTTAACTGATTTGATAATTTTGTTCCAACTTCTTTAGTACCAGAAAATTGATCTACACATGAGGCTGCACATTGTATGTAGGGCTTCGTTTCAAAAACAGAATAGCATGTATAATTCAAAAGAAAAAAAAACAACTTTTTAAGCTTTAGCTTATAGTTTCTCTTCAGACTTGTTAAGTTTTTTTTTTTTAATTTTTTTGGGAATAAATACTAATCATGTGGATTTGTTTATGCATGCAGGCTTCATTTGAGACGCAACATGATATACAGTTAATGAGGTTTGCCGATTACTTTGGAAGAGCATTTTCTAGTGTCAGTGCTTCACAGTTTCCCTGGGTGAAGTTATTGAGAGAGTCTGCTGTTGCAAAGGTTGCAGATGTAAGTTGTCGAGACTTTTCATGTTGTAGACTATCAACTAAAACTTGCACTGTGAAAGTAAATTTGTAATACCTGATTACCTTCTAGCTTGTTCTTAATGTTTAGTTTGCACAGCAGAGCCATACGATGATATGAACTAACTGTGAAATTTAAAGAAGTTGAATCCTTTGTGTATGATACGGTCCCTTATGTACTAAAGTTCACAAATCTCTAGTGATAGATGCAAAAAATTAAGCAATAATAAGAATCTGTCATTCTTATATCTGATACGAACGGGGTAAGTGTGGACATAAAGATTTCTACTTGGATACAAGAACGAGCTGCTATAATATAATGATGTATTATGGGGATTGTTCCACTAGCTTATATGGATGACGTTTGGTTAAGATCCATATCTAGTTATGACGAGAGTGAATGGGATGTATTAACATGTTAGAAGTTGAGAGCCGTTTCCATTGTATTTAGTTTCAGCAATGTTATCAAAAGAAATGAGTTTTCATTTTGTTTTAACCCAATAGAGTTTTGGAGCTTTTTATTTAATATTTTAATCCATTAACTTGTTTATGATCCATGACATGGTCAATGTGTGCCAGGTCTCAAACGTGAGAATTTCCTAATTCAAGAAGTGGTGACAAGTTTAAAAAGAGTGAGACTAAAAAGTATACGTGTGCTTTCGGTAGTAATTATTATTTGATGTCATTATCTGTATTTGTCAGAGTGTTGATAGTTTGAGCCTCTGAGCACATCTCCCAGTAATAGCTCCCACATGTACTTTTACAGAAGTTACTCCTGGAAAAGCATGTTCTAGCTTCAATCTTGTGGACAGTGACTATGGATTTCAGCCTTAGTTCATTACATTGATTCAGGATATCACACAATGACTTATTGGCCTATCTTGTTATTGGATTCAGGACTCGTCACATGCAATCAACTTTCTTTTATCATGATGCTTTATGAAAATTTGGATGTAAAACATAGATTCCTTAAGCAACATAATCTTCATTGTTTGCATGTTTGGTTCGGATGTGTAAATTCTATGATCACATAGAAAGTTAAATACTAAATTACTAATCGAGTAATGTGAACCTTAATAGAATGTCTAACTTACCTGGAGTATACATTTCTTGGTTGTAATTAAAATTTTTACTCTATCTCATCTCATAAGTCATTTCCCCCCTTTTTTGTAGAATCCTGTGTCACATATCCCTGAAGCTGTTTACAAGACATCAGTTGACTGGATCAATAATCGATCTTTGGAATCCCTTGGATCTTTTGTATTATGGTCCATAGACAACATTCTTGCTGACTTTGCAAGCCAACAAGGCAGTGCAAAGGGATCCAAGAAAGGTGTCCAAAAAACATCCTCAAAATCCCAGGTAAGATGGTCGTATCTCCAAACGTTTTTTTTCCTGGACGAGTTGATCTTTTATACATGTTTACTTTTCATATATCAATGTTTGCTTAGTTTGATGTTTGATAGTTAAAGTTTTTGGGGCACATATAAGATATATAATGCGTGTGTTTGTATGTATGTATTGAACAATATACAGCAGAAAAACATGCCTAATTTGATCGAACTAAAATAATTGGCAGGTTGGTATTTTCGTAGCACTAGCAATGGTATTGCGAAGGAAACCAGATGCATTGATTAGTGTATTGTCAACTCTGAGGGAAGCTTCGAAGTATCAGGGACTAGATAAGCTTCCACTTATTGTGTGGATGGTAGCACAGGTGATTCCATCTTCCATCACTCAATAACCTCTTCTTCCCAAAAAGGAGCATTATATGCTAACACTTAATATATTATATGTAGGCATCACGTGGGGATCTGGCAGTTGGTTTGTACTCTTGGTCCCATTTAATTTTACCCATTGTTGGAGGAAAATCAGGCTCTAATCCTCAGACCAGGGATCTAATTTTGCAGTTAGTGGAAAGGTCTATATTCTTTTTTTTTCTTCTCTTTGTTTGCTTGCTCTTAGCCTTACTAACTTATAGTATGTCTTTTTCCTTTTGTTAGCATTCTCACTGCCCCAAAGGCTCGCACTATTTTAGTAAATGGTGCTGTGAGGAAAGGAGAGCGATTAATGCCACCATCAGCACTCGACCTGCTATTGAGAGTGACCTTCCCTTCATCTTCAGCTCGAGTTAAGGTGGGGATCTCTTAGGGGCAAAATTGGCGAGTTGGGTAACGGGTCAGGATGGGTAATTTCATGAAACAGGCCAGGTTGTGTCCATCCAAAACACTTCCCGTCCAATTTTTTAAAACTTTTTATAAAAATAGCATGTCAAATATTTTTACCTATATTATATCATTTCAATAATAGTTTAATTCGTTCAATACACTTTCCGCGCATTTTATATCTGTGGACGCACCTGTTTGACATGCTTCCTTTTCAGCTACTCTTTTTTAAAAATCTGATTCATTTGTTACAGATAGAACATAACACAAATCGACCTATTCATGCTTTAATGGGTCAAAGTTGTTACCTGTAGATATGAATATACTTAATTGTCTGATTATGTTTTAATGCAGGCCACAGAGAGGTTTGAAGCTGTATATCCAACACTAAAGGAGGTGGCTCTTGCTGGTTCACCCGGAAGCAAAGCCATGAAACAAGTTTCCCAACAAACCATGACCATTTCCTTGAAAGCTTCTGGAGAAGGTGCACTTTTTTAAAGTTATTTAGAGAAACTTCAACTTGTAGAAATTATTCAAAAGACTCAATTTCTTTAATGTTGCTTCTTTTGCAGGAATACCCGAGCTTTCAAAAGAAGCATCTGGTATTTTCATCTGGTGCTTAACTCAAAATCCTGATTGTTATAAGCAATGGGTGAGCTCTATTGTTTCTTCATTTAGATGATGAATTTGCATATAGTTCTGAATTGTATTATTTAGCTATCCTTTTAATCATGGATTTGTGCATATGCTATGTGCAGGAGAAGGTCTACGTGGATAATCTAGAAGCAAGCATTGTGATTCTGAGAAGGCTTGCTGAACAGTGGAAGGAGCTATCTGTAAAACAGTCTTCTCTTGACACGCTCGGTGAAACCCTCAGGCATTTCAAGAACATGGTATTCGCAACCCTATCTATTTCTCATATTATATTTTGCCTAATATTTTTCTGAAAACGAAGTGATGTATTTGATTTGAGTTAAAAAATTGTTCTACTATCATACCGCCATCAACATTTTTTTGGAGTTTGGACCTACAAACCTACCATGTGTTCATTTGTTGATCGTTTAGATAACAATGGATGTTCAAAGAGCAAGTCATTTCATATTCAGAAGCGAGGTGTAGCCACCATTTTGAGATGGAATATTGCACTTACTTTCATGTGCCATGCTATTTTTGGTTCTAGAAAGAAAACTATTGGGTTGGTTAGCGGGCTAAAGGGGTAGATTTGCATGTGTCTAATAAGACGGGTGTAGCTAGCTTTGTCTGCCAACTTTTTTTGTGAAGAAAATAAACAATAATTAAATGTTAAATACGATTACTAAAACTATATTATTACCAAATGATTTTTAATAATTTGAATAAAGAGATTTATGAGGTTATATGGACTAAGAGTATCCTTTGGGCCCGATGACTTTATACCCTTTTCCATTTGACCCAAAGCCACCTGTTTGTTAGTAAACGCGTCAAATTGGCTGTCTCTACTATCGGTAAGCCAAATGGTATCTGTTTCCACACATCTTTACCTCTAATTAATGGCTTAGAAATTTTACTAAATAATAAAAAGCCTTCTTTATTGCTTCACATACAAAATGCTAATACTAATGAAAACCCGAAGATCTTATTGTTTATCTCATGTCTGCAGAATGATAAAACCTTGACAGAAGGAGAAATTACCGCTGCTGAGCAATCTCTCTACAAAGAAGCAGACAAATATTCTAAAGTGTTACTGGGAAGATTATCGCACGGCTGGGGATGTGTCAAAGGTGTGGCCGTGGCTCTTATAGCCATCGGTCTCGGGATTGCTTTCATTCCTCCGACCACCTTGGATTCTTTGGATTTGACCAAATTGACCGAAATGCTCAACCTCCAGCAATCTGTTTAAAGAAAACAGTGGTTCGAGTCTCTAACTTGCCGCTAGTTGACCAGCACACACAAAGGTCAAACTTAAAAAGAAAGAGAATGAGATACTTTTTTATCAAGTGTCCCCTCTTTTAGAGCGATGTTCCAACTTCAAGTAGATGCAGATCAAGCCGGTGTTTTGAGCCATTTTGCTTTTTTATTTTCAATTTCTGTTTGTTTTTAGAGTTGTTTTTTTTCCTGGGTTGAGGTGGATGTTAACTTTCAGGTCTATCTTTCAAATTTCAAGCTCTTCGTTTCTTATATCTTAAAATTCCAATGTAGTTAGATCCAGAATAAGATGTATTTTATGTCCTTAGCATATTTCCATCTAATAACGCTAAGGTGGCAACATGGGCAGTTTGATGGTTGGTTGACGTGTTAGAACGAGTAATTTTTTGTACATATCAGATGAGGTCGGGTCAGAATGGGTTGACCTGAAACAATTGTTTGTAGATTTCAGATTGGGTCGGGTCGTAAATTGTTGACCCAGATAATTACTGCCCAAAAGTTTTCTCATTTGACAAAAGACACCGTTTTAGCCTTTTAGGAGTGCAATTAATACAGTGTTAGGCTAGTTTCAGACTAGCTGTACCTTTTAAAATACATACAATTCTGGGAAAGTACAGCCACAATGGATGTTATCTAGAAACTAGCAAATTATGTTAAGAGGTGGACAATTATTTTGAGATGGAGGAGGATGTAATATTTTTTCCCTAGAGTTAAGATCCTGCCATAGAAAACATGACATGGCGACAAGCATTCTTGCCATAGAAAACAGGGGCATGATTGGTATGTTGCATTAAAATGTGCGAAAAACTAGTCCTGCTATTTGTTTCTTGTGACTATGAATGTTTCAGTGTTCCACGCTTTCACCCTTTCATTTGGTCGAAATGTCGAATTCGACTCATTAATTTGAGCTATTTACTTTGTTCTATGATCTATCTAAGATAAACTATAATCAAAATTAATTTAATACTAATTAGTAAACAGGTTGAAATTTCCACATCCGAATCATGACGAGATCTGGTTTTGTAAATTTTAGCATTTACAGAAGAAAAGGTGGAGTAAATTTATGTGATTATGATACATGGGCATAGAAGAAAGCGAGTAATGTGTTGTTTAAACTTCATAATCATCAATGGTAGCCCAAGGGAATTTTCTGTAAGTGTTGCGAATTTTGGAAGGATCTTGAGGGACAGACCAAGGGTACTTCATGTCTGGATCTCTTGGGAACTTCCTGAAGTTCAAAAATGGAGCCCAAAGCAACACACTGTCCAATGCCAAAATTTTGCTTATTAGTCATTTTTCTTTATAATAATATAAAAGAAGTCATATGAAATGATTCATGTAGTTAACATTAAGTTAAGTGTTATTGTAAACAATCAAATGACACAAAGACAGTTTCATTTTAGTCCTTTATAAGTGCAACACCTAAATTGAGTGTTGTTGATTGTATATATTATTTTTTATTGTTACAAATGAATCAAATTTGCTTCTTAGTCTAGTTAATAATGGTATTTCTGCCTAATAACAAAAATGCTCTTACCATACTAGTTTATAAAGCTATGGGGACAGGATAAAAGGTGAACTCTATTTCAGGAATAACAAATTTAGTTCCTTAAAATCTTGATTTGAGAGCTACAAAAATTAGATACATCTATCATATTTATTATTTTTTGCATCCGGGTTTTAATATAATTTAAAAGTATTGTTTTTATGTTATTTTGAAATTAAAAATGAAGGGCAATTTTGACAATTTTCAATTTTTGCAATCGTACTTCGTATACTCCGTGAGATGGGTGTTCTTTCCGGAACCTTACCCTAAAGCTATGAACAAACAATGATAAAAAAACTAATATGTTTTTGTTGTTTTATATATTATATATCGTTTTTTCAGCTAGATTTGATATTAACTTGATCGAATACATATTGGGCTGGTTTATAAAATAGCATTAATGTGAGGGAACTTAATGAAAAAATGTGAATATAATCAGATAGTTATTTTAAATATACGTGTGTTAGGTGTTGGAAATGTGTTCTTCATAGCCTATGGTCATGAGTTCTAGTTTTGCCGTGAATAAAAAGTGTGGATTTAGGAGTAGGTTAGAATGTGCGTGTGTTCGGTTGTTAAAAAAATATATATGTTTTTCAAACTAATATGCCAAACCAATGCGGGCTTCATTAATAATTAATTACTAGAATCAATTGGGATGAAAACTGAAAAAAAAGGGGGAGAATTGGAACTAACCCTGGGAAGAACATGAAGACAAACATAAACTGCACATACATCTCCAAAAGATTTCTCTTGTACCATCTTATCCTCAACCAGTTCATGATTAATGGCTGCAAATGCATATCAACCATTCAAACACTTATCCAAAAAAAACACCACTAAAAATGTTCAAAACCAAATTTATTTGGACTCACTGGTGCCACTAGAAAATAGAAGAAGGCACATATGGCACACTGTATCAACACCCATAGTAAATCCTCTTCATTGTTTACTCCAGTCACCGCTAAAGCCGGTTCACTCACAACCTGTCATTCTCGAGTCGGTTAGTCAAAAACGTTGATTTCATGTTCAAAAAGATGAAAACGAGAACTTACGCAGCTCAAAAGTGCTCCCACTTGTATTGCCAAGCTTGGTTTGCTCAACACGAACTCGTCATCATTCTTATTTAGATTAACAATTATGAGTTTCTGTGATCAATCAAGTTAAAAACATGTTTAGCAAAGTTTTGTGACATCATCTTGTATGGTTGAAATAACAATTAAACAACTGTATAGAATAACTTACTGAAGACTTATGTGACTTGGAGATATAAGATTGATTTTGATTGAATGGAGCGGAGAGAGGGTGAAATTTGCATCGAGGAAGAGAAGGCAAAGCTTTTGGGATGTTGAAGCTCAAGGAGGAGCTCATTTTGTTTGTGACCATATGTGTCTGTTTATTAAAATATATATATACTCTTGTTATCCTTAATACTTGGATATCTCTTGCTCATAATATTACAAAATTTCCATGGAACAAGAAGCGTCGATAAAAAAACAATAAATAATTACTTCTCAAACTTTTTTTTAGTAACGTAACAACCCAAACCCCTAACACGATATTATCCACTCTAAATTTTGTTTAAGCACCGAGACGTTGTTAAAATTCACATATAATAAAATGTATTTATTTAGCTTGCGCATTATCCCGGAGTCATTACCAAATCATAAATCCACACAGCAAAACGAAATCCCAAAACCCCAATCAATCCTCGCTGCTCAAAAACCCTTCGATAGTCTTGTCTGAATTCACATCACTGAGACTGTCCATCAACATGTCCGTAACCTCTCCTCCCCATTTCAAATTCACTTATTCCATTTCTCACCAATCATTTTTACTTCAATCCCATGTTGAAACATCTTCGTTGATGATCTTTAAGAATTCAAAAACAAGAAGAAGATTTCGGAATCCGCATCCTTCTTATTCGTTCCATTCGTCAAACTTGAAACTACGCTCTGCATGTTCAGTCGTCACAAGGGTCAGCAGCAGTAGCGACAGCGGTGGCACATTTGATGACGCTACCCCACAACAAGTTTCTGTAAGTTGTCTAATTTTGCTTCAGGTTTATCTGAGTTTTATCTTTTGGAATGCCCTTTCTCCAGAATGCTTGTGTAATACAGTTCGATAATAAGGTCGTGGCTTTCTTCGCCAGGTATTGCACACAACCTGTTTGTAAAAATGTCACTCTCAATTGTTTCCAGAAGCTACACACACGTAATAATAGTCATCACGGTTTCAAACCACTAATTGACCTAATCACATAATCAGAGCTTGATTGATACCAACGTAAACATTATCTACAGAATCAAACCTTAAGCTGTAACTTCTCTAAAGTAAATAACCTATAGTGATAATGCTATGGAACATGTACCTTTTAATAGCTTCCAGACTTCCTTATAAATTAGCTTTGAGCTTCATATATGTGTTTATGTGTGTTTGTAATTGTTATAACAAACAATATGCATCTTAAATTGACAGGATTCCAAGGCAAGCATGTCACCTATTTCTGGTGATGGCTATGTAGGCTTGTTTATTAGGATGCTCGGGTTAGACAATGATCCCCTAGATAGAGAGCAAGCAGTTGATGCATTATGGAAATACTCTTTTGGAGGAAAAAAGTGCATTGACGAAATCATGAAATCTCGTGGTTCTGTTTTTCTAACCGTAAATCTTCTAAATTCAGAGTCTAGTGTTGCATCTGAAGCAGCTGCAGGACTTTTGAGAATGATATCTTCAGTTAACGTCTACAGAGACTTGGTAGCAGAAAGTGGAGCAATAGAAGAGATTACTAGCCTCCTTAGACGATCTTCATTGACTTCTGGGGTATGAAAACTAGATTTTCTTACCCATAATTATCTTACCTTGACATTGATTTGAGTTTGGTTATGTTGGCTTGACATTGGTTAGGAAAAGGAGCAAAGTCTATGTTTGTTATCAAACTTGTCTGTTGATGAGAAGCTTCGACTCCAGATTGCAAACTCTGATCTCCTGCCTTCAATAATTAAGTTCTTGGATGATGAAGACATGAAAGTTAAGGAGGCTGCTGGTGGGGTTTTGGCTAATTTAGCATTAAGCGTTGCTAATCACAAAATCTTGGTCGAAGCAGGTGTGATCCCGCCGCTGGTGAGTTTATGTGTACTATTTAAAGATTTATTCGGTGTTCGGTGTGAGGGAATTTCAGATAGAAAGGAGTGCTAAATTTCATTGTTTGAAGGAATGGAATGACTCATTAGTCAAGGATTGTGATTCCTTCCATTTTGATAACTTGCATATATCGGGCAAGGGTCTTTTTTCCCCTTCTCATCCCAGAATGTAATGTAATGATAACCCACAATATAGCCTCCCCCCCCCCCCCCCCCCAAAAACAAAAAATAAATAATAATTAAATAATAAAAAACTCGATAACAACCCCAAACCCTACAATATTTTAGTACTTAGTTTTTTTTCTTTTTGATTAGATTTAAGAAATAAATAAAAAGAATGACTTAATCTTTTAGTTTTCTTAATAAGTAATACATTAAATTATACATCTAGCATGAGAATTTAGAAAAAAATTTGTTTAATAGTACCTCATAGTTTTAATTAATTTTTTTCAGTGTTGTAAAACTCTTATTCCAAGGCTGAGTACTTGGCGAGTACTCGGCAAGGTGGGTGACCTTGCCGAGTTGAGGTGAATCCGAGTACTGCAAAACTCGACCCCAACTCGATCAAACTCAGGATGATTCGGTCTTAAATTTTTTTATAAATACTTAGTCTCCTTGGTTCCCATAATTAAAGCCTTATACAAAGCCAGTTTCCTCGTGTCATGAGTTAACAACCTATTTGAGTATTTAGTTTCTAATTCTATAGTCCCATGAACATGCCATACCCTATAATTTTGAAATTTATATATAAAAGTTCCAATCCGAATACTCCCCGAGTACTCCCCACCTAGGCTGATTACTCGCTACACTCCAGTGGCCGCTCTAGTACCGCCTAGCAAGTTTTACAACATTGATTTTTACAACATTTTGATCTCTGTTTACAGGTTTAACTCAGATCATATGTATATAAATGCATACCAGGCAATAAGCTTAAATGATCATTCCATTCCTGTATTACAATCAAACATCATGATTGAATGCAATGACTCATTCCATTACCTTCTCCTCTGCATTCCTTTGTCATCCTATTCCACCTCCTTCATGAACAAATTCACTTGGAATTTTCTCTCTTTTTTGGGTCTTTGAAATATTAGTTTTGAAATACAGGCAAAATTTCTGAGGACTGACTCAGAAGGATCTAAGGTCATTAGAAAAGAAGCAGAAAGTGCATTGTTGGAGATTGCAAAAGACGAGTATTACAAAATCCTTTTGATAGAAGAAGGCCTGGTTGTAGTTCCTTTAGTTGGTGCAGCTGCCTACAAATCATTCAGACCATCTTTGCATTCATGGCCTTCTTTACCCGATGGCTCAGAGCTAAATGTGAAACAAAATTCAAAGGGTCCATCAAGATTCGGTGCATCAGAATTACTTTTAGGATTACACGTTGAAGATGATAATAATACAAAATTAGAAGAAGCAAAGAAGAACGCAATAGTTGGTCGAACAACACAACAATTTCTTGCCCGTATTGGAGCTATAGAACCAGAAGACGACATTAGTAAAGTGGGACCCCCAGCTCTGAAGCAGAAGTTCACAATTTTACCATGGGTTGATGGTGTAGCTCGCATGGTTTTGATTCTAGAATTAGAAGATGAATCAGCTATCTCTAAAGCTGCTGAGGCTATTGCAGATGCTTGTATTAGTGAGCATATGAGGACCTCTTTTAAGGAAGCAGGTGCTGTAAAGAATCTTGTTCGGCTTGTCGATTATCATCACAGCGAGTCTGTCAGATTAGGTGCTATACATGCTTTAGAGCGGCTTTCAGTCAGGTCAAATCTCTTTCTTGCTGGGCTAAGTTTTTACCTAAAAAACTTATATGAGCTCTTTAAATGTTCAAAAACTTACAACGACTTCACTAAAAGGTGTTTGGATTTGCGTTTTAGAACTGATTAACTGATTATGCAGGCACTAGTCGGTTTTATGGATAAGCAGATATTCTTTCTAATCATATGACTAATTCAGGTTCAAATATTATGTTTGTAAAAGAAATACTTTTTATAACAATATGAGTACTTATAAATTAAAAGCATAAATTATTATTTTTTTAATAATCTGCTAATGGTAGTGGTGCTGAGTGGACAGCTATGTGGACTGCCATGTAGGCGTGAGCCTGCTGTCTGCGCACTCATTTTAATTTCAGGTCGATGTTCCCCTAAATGTAGAAAGTGTATCTTTTAATCCTTTACTAGCAAACAAAATTATATATACCCCCTAATTGTTAAATTTCATATTTTATTTTAGCTTTATTGGCAATTTGCCCTTTAATGAAAATTTAGTTACCCCTTCTTTTAATCTAGTTTGTGAGACTTTTTATTTAGAATTCACAAACCTGTCTTTTTCTTTCATAAAATTGTCCTTTTTGTAAGGCTGACAATTCGGTTCGTGTTTGCCGTTCGGGTTGATGCGTGGTGTCCTGGTTGACCTAAGTCATTTTCGTGTCATTCCGTTTTTGAGGCAATTTAATTTTGTGGCAGGTTCTGTTTGTGTCGCTTGATTTGTGTCAGATTCAACTTTCAAGTCATGTTTTGTGTCAACTTATTTTTCTGAAAACTGAATAAGAACATAAGAAGTCTCAAAAAGTAAGAAAAAACAATTTCATATCTACATTTTAATGCCAAAAGGCCAAAACCCTTAGCGATGGTAGATCTACATTAAACTACTAAAGGATTTAAAGCTTTTAAGTTTATCCTTAATTATATTAGAAGGGTAGAACAATAGGTACAAACTTCCAAAGCATATTTTAAACTATTATACAAGTAACCCATGTAGGATCGAGAGCTGGATGTGGTGTGGATGGTGCAACACATAGCACTGCAACAGGGCAATAGAAAGCCATGGAGGTCTTGACTTTTGGGTTTCCTTTATTCAGGCGGCTCTAGTATAGATACTTAAATTCTGATTTTGATTTTTGAGATTGAGATGGATTTAGATCTATTTTAGATTTGACTTTTGGGTTTCCTTTATGTTGATTGTTGACCACTTCTTTTTTAGTTTTTTTCCGTGATTGAATAATATTAATGAATGTGAGTCTAAAATTCTGAATCAGCGGAGGGCTTGTTTAGCGCCTGCCTCTCTTTTACTTTTGTCCATTTAAGCAGATTTGTTAATTTCAAATTTTCTACTTTTATTTTCTTATTATACATGTATTTACTTTTACAATGTCATTAAATATGTTTGGGTCAAACAAGTCAACTCGGTTTAGCGGGTTTACCTGAACCCGACACCGAATTTTTTGTTTCCAGTTCTTGACCAACTTGGTTTCATATCAGGTTCATGTAGAACCACTTCGTGTTTGGTTCTTCCCGGGTCAAGAAGTGTCGGCCTTGTCTTTTTGCTTATTTTATCTATTAATTTCTTATATTAGTAGAAGTTGCCAAGCACTCATACATCTGATTGTTATAAGTTATAACTATAACTCCCAAGAGTTGAGGCACAACCAAACACTGGTTTCACACCCCATTTAACTGCAGATGATTATCTAATTCTGATTGTTTCGATCACATAATCACTTTCAAAACAAATTTTTATTTCAAAAGTGTTTACTTTTAAGTTTAAAGTAGCCAGATCCCAGAGGTCTATTACTAAATGTTTGAATTTTATTTCTGTATCAATGCAGCAATGATGTTTGCCAGAGAATTGAAGCTGAGGGTGTTTTAAATCCTTTAATAAGATCACTGAGTAATTTAGATGCTTTTGGAAATTCTACTCTTATGGTATTATCAAATGTTGTCTTTCACCTATACATATACTTCTTTTTTTTTCTTTGTTTCTGGTGGGATGATAGTATGAGATAATGCAGATTCTAAATATTCTTGCTCGCATTTTAGATCCTAGCAAAGAAATGAAATCAAAGGTCAGCATCTTGTGATCGAAAAAAATGTTGGAGTGTCCTGAGTTACTGTTTATTAGTTTCTTGAACTTATCTTTGCCTATTCAACCAGTTCTACGAAGGACCAGTCAATGGATCTAAAAAAGGATGGAATGAAGCAAGAACTTCTACCTCAAAAGATTTGACTTTCAGGTTTGTCTTTTGACCTTAAAAGCCAGAACGTCTTTTTCTGGAATTGAGGGGGTGTTTGGACTTGCATTTTGGAACTCGTTATCTGATTACATGGGACTTCAATAAGCAGTTTCATGTCAGATGCAACAAAATAGATCATCTATGGGTAAAAAAGTTACTTATTTGCCCATCTTTTAAACCTAAATTAGAGGTTTTTTTTCCATTTTCACAAATTGTCTTTACTTTTTATCACAAAAATGTTGTTTTGGGTCATTTTTTATTAAGTTCCTGAATAATCTGAAGTTGCAAGACATAGAGTTTAATATCTGGTCATGAAAACCTCCAACAACAAATACACATCCAAATTATATTTTCCATGTCCTGTTATATTACATCTGATTATCTGTTTATTTAATATTACAGCTCGTCTACCATTCAAGAGGAGGACATTTCAGATTCTGCATTCCTTTCTCGACTAGTTGAAATCTTGAAAACTTCTTCTCCAGTTTTGCAAACAAAAGCAGCTTCCGTTCTTGAATTCTTGACAGCATTTGAGAGTTGCAGAGAGAAAATCATCTCACTTGATATTGAATCTGCTTTAGACTCCCTTTTCCAACATAACTTCTTCAATGGTATGTCTCTTGGTTTTTGCTTGCTAGTTAGTGATATCTTGAATGTGCTTACATTTTACTACTCTTCTTTCTGATATGCATGCATCAAACCCTAGTCAAAATAATAAAATTCTTCATAAGTTTCTAGTCAAGTAGTGGTTTGAGGTGGGCTTAGTTGTTAATTATGTCAATCGACTAACTTTGTAATCAATGTTTTTAATATAATCCAGATATATGAAGATATGTACTATAATTTAGATAAGATTTGTTAGTTAGGATTTATTATTTAGATATGATTTATAGTTGATTAGCAATATATGTAGACAGGGTTTGTTTTAGATAAGGAGTAGAAGAGAAGAGTTATTTTAGGATTAGAATACTATCTTTCATTATAAATAGGTCTTTAGGGTTGTCATTTCATTATGCAGCAATTGATTGGTGGTTCTTATATTATTGGAGTGTTGGTTTACTCGAAAGTAAATTGTGGGAGAGAAGATCGGGCTCTCGAAAGTCGATTAACTTTTCTTCTTGATTGCCAATTTGGTCCGTATCGGTTTTGAGGGTAGTTAAATTAGTTATATGAACTATGATGCATAGAAATATACATGTTTCATTATAATTTTAGCTCATAGAAAATATTAGATTAGGGGAAATTTTGCACCAACATGTGTTCAACTTTAACCCAATGTAACATACTTGAAACTTCCGTTTCCATGTGACGAATAACCTGAAGATTAGGTTTTGCTGACATGGCAGCCACACACGCTAACACATCATTAAACTGGTGCCACGTGATCAATCCACCAGTTCCAAGCCACTCGATACATGCAAAAAAACTTTTGAAACTTAGTTACATGGAAAAGGAGTTTCGGAATATGATACATGACCAAATTGTATTATTTTGGGGCAGTTTTCCCATTAAATAGTATTTGGAAAATCAGATATTTGCCCTTTATATTACAGGAGAAAAACAAATTTAAATTCTGGTAAGGGGCCAGGTCACCTGACAGTTATACCGAACATTAGGGCCTAATTAGTCCTCTAAACAGGTTTTACCCAGTACTGGACCTACCCAGGCTTTTAACCAAATGTTAGGACCGCTGTGCAGCTATACGTATTGCACGGAAAAAAAATTAAAATAAATATTTACATGGTCGAAAGTTTGTTTCATCAAAAGGACACTAGCACCATTTATAATAAAAATGTTGCGACAGAAAACTGTTATCTTATACGTCCTGTTTGTTGTTTGTGACTGATGTATGATAAATTCGGGGCCTTCATAGTGTATAAGTTGGGCTGAATTTAAAATAAAAAAAAAGACTAATGAGCAATCAGTTTTTCTTACTGATCTCTTTTGATAGTTATACCTTTTTATGCTTTTGTTTGATGTGTTATTTTGGTAATTACAACCGGCTGAACGGCTTAAATTATATTTTAATGTCAAAATAATAACCTAGTTTGCTCATAGGTCCGTTTTGGTAATTATATTTTCCCCCTAATTCTATCTCGTCATTTAAAGTATATATATTATTTATAATTTCGTATAACTATATAATAAATAAAAATAAATGTATTACATTTTTTTCTCATGATTGATTGGTAATTTAAAAAACTTGTTTATACATTACTAAATAAGATCAGAAAAGGTATAGTCATCGAAATTGACTGGGAGCAAATATGTTACAATTTAGTGACATTAAAGTATAATTTAACCGGATCTGCATTTTGTAATACTGAAATGATCAATTGTGTTAAAATCATTTAACTTGGGTGATGTTTAGACAAACAGATGTTAAATTATAAAGCCTACATTTTTAACCCTTTAGATTGTTTACGTATACATATAACCCCTTCCTTTACTCTCAAAATCATGGTTCATTGTTGGAAAGTATAATTACCTAAGCAATAAAAAGAAAACAAAATATAATTACCAAAACAGATCAGAAAAATTAGCCAGTTTAACAAATAGAAATTTTACCACAATTTAACAGACCAACTTGGCTGGTAATTGTACCGATTTTCAGGCAAGGGAGACATGGAGACCGAAAGTGACTTGGAGGATCTAGAACTACAAACTCTAGAAATTGAAGAAGCTGGCCTTGCTGTATCTGCAGCTTCACAGCTACTCACCCGCCTGCTTGACTATGAACATTTTCGAAACATCGTAAACTCGTCTCGACTTACTGACGGGCTCCGCAAAATTCTCACCTCGAAAATCCCACTTCAAAACAAAGATTGGGTCGCCGCGTGTCTCGTCAAACTGGGCTCTCTGTCAGGTCCCGCAAGACTCGGGTCAGAAAACCCGATAAATACAGAGGTTATGCTATACGAGACGATTCCACGACTCACAGAGCAAATCAAAGATTCTTACTCTCCTGAGGTCCAGGAAACTGCAGTTTTGGAACTCAACAGGATAATCTCTGAAGGGGTTGTAGATTCTACTCGGGCTGTTGCAGGTCAAGGAGGGATTTTTCCATTGGTGAAGCTGATTGAAGAAGGAAATGATAGGGTGGTGGAAGCCGGTTTGGCTATACTTTATAATCTGAGTATGGACGCCGAGAACCACCCAGCAATCATGGCGGCAGGGGCGGTGCCGGTGCTACGGAGGATTGTTCTTTCGGAGAGGCCGCAGTGGGTTCAGGCTCTTCATTTGCTTAGAACATTGCCTACTTGAGTAAAGGGAAATAATGTTTTTATAGTTGATAGTGATAATTATAAGAAACGGATGAAGTTTGATTGTTGATGATATCCATTTTTTGTAGTAAAATATTGATCATGAATTTTCATGTGTAAATTACATGTGACATAACAGAAGGAAGAACTTCCTTCTCTATACATATTTGAGGCAAATGAAAATACAAGATAAAAGAAAAATATTGATATGTCCATGAAACCATATGGTAAAATTAAATTAAAGATAAGATGATAAAGAGACGGTGTTGGTAAAATCATATTAGAAATGTTTTTTTTCTTTTTTTATACATATGCGATATGCATATGTAATTATGTATCTATAACCTAATATATAATGCATTTAACACTCTTTCTTTCTTAAATATCTTAATCTCTTGATTTAAGTAGTATAAATATTTATGGATCTTGTACAAATAATTATAACACATTGGGATATTATGAAAAATTAAATAAATCATAATTAGAAAATTGAAAATATTAAATAAAGTAATTATTAGATGGAATTAATGAAAATTTTATATACTATTTTAATAGCTAAACCTTCTGTAACAAAAAAATATTTTTAAATAAACAAGTCAATGGGAATTAAAATAATAATTAAACCTTTCATATTAAATATTCTATCATCTATCATATAATAAATATTTTAAGTTAATTATTAAGAATTGCGTATAACTAAAATTAATAAATCTAAATACATATAGCCTGAATTTTGGATTTTTTTAATGTGTAATAATTTAAATAAAATAGAATTATGATGCTAACACTCTTGTTGGATTTTATCGGTCAATGTGAAAAATTATTAACCCATAATAATTTAGAAAGAAACACCACCTTATACCAAAAAAATAGAGTAAACTCTTTGAATTCAACCCATTATCTTTTGACCACCTGTTAGAGACTTTGGACCCTTAAGTTAATTGTTCCCTGCAAAGTGGGGTGTGTAACATAATCCTTAAGATGGGAACAGGGGAGATGCATAAAAAATGCATTGCATCCGTCGGGTTTAGGGTGTTTTGAGGTCGCTGGTTAAACCACAACTATAAAAATCGTTACATTCTACCAAGAATAAGAATATTGTTGATGTAAGTCTTGTACCAAACCCAATCGGTACATCTAGATGTAGTAAATATATGCCTCTAATAGACGCTAAACAAAAAAAAAAATCAAACCCAATGTAGAAATTAAGATGCTAAAGAAAAAAATGATGCATCGAGCTCTTTGATGCAAATGAGCACCATGGAAGCTTGTGAGCATAAGGGTGAAAGAACATTTGTACTTGTGATTTAGTTGACATATCTCCCGAAAACTCGAAGTTCCAACACATAGATGAAGATTTTGAGTTAGGGCTTTTTTTAATCTTGGCGTAGGCTAATCAAATAGGGGCCAACGATGTGAAGATGAAGAAATCAAATACGCGAGAATGTGGGTGAAGATGGGGAGATCCACACACACTCTCTCGGAAAGAGAGAGCGGGGTCCGAGTCCATGACTTTAAAATGCATGTCTCATTGGATACGAGAAGTAGTTCACAAAGTTTGATTCATGTTAAAGTTATGACAAAATATCAGTTTTGGTTCGTTTTTATTAGATACTTGTTTTTTTCAATTGTTATCGTGTACGGTATGAAACCAACTCTTTTTATCACATATTTGAGAGTTTTAAAATTTTAGGAGGATATTGATGTAATATTGACTTTTGTAAAGATATATATGAACGTCTCCAAAATGTATTAAACTATACCCCAAATGTTAATGTGTGTATCCACCTTCCAAAAATGTTATCGTGTGTATCAAACTTTCAAAAAATGTATTATTGTGTGTATCAAACTTTCAAAAAATGTATTATTGTATGTACTAAACTTATACTTTTTTTTGTATTTTTATGTAATCAAAATACGTACAATAACAATAAATTAAAAGTTTAATACACACAATAACTTTTTTGGAAGATGAATACATACATTAACATTTGGGGTATAGTTTAATACATTTTAGAGAAGTAAACCCAAAATTAAAATATAAGGACTAGGTGGTCATTAGTTTAAAGAATTGGACTTTCCTGTACTATTCTCAAGATAACTTCATGAGTGATATCTCCTCCTTCCCCCCTTCCATTACCGTTATGCTTCTTCACTTGGTTGTTGCAGAGCAAAAACGAAACAGAGATGTTACGATTAACTTGCATCCCCATTAACAGACCTCCAATTCTATCCTGTCTTTCAAACAATACTAATCCCGATACTAAACCCCAACTTCGCCGGATCAACACTGCTACCCCACTTCAATCGTCGTCAGTCCCGGCCGGAAAACAACAAAATGAGAAGAAACCCTCCGTTGCTGAAATAGAACGAGCCATTGGTGCCGGTATCTACAAAGACCGAGACATCAACAGGCAAATTTCCGTAATCCTTTTCTAGCTGTCCAAAAACTAGTAATCAATTTGTGAATTATGAACTTTTAGGTTTTTGAATTTGAAATTTGTCAAATTACCATGTAATATGATAATATAAAGGTTTAACTGTGATTGAGATAGGAAATGGAACTAGATATTAGATTTTTAGCTCATACATTATGCGTTTAGGGTTTCTCATTTGTAGTTAATGTTGTGAAATCCAACTAGCAGGGAATCTGAGCAGGAAAAGACCTTGTTTGATTCGATTTTGTCAAATTCAATAGGAAGAACAGAAGGAGATGTGGAGAAGAAGCTTCGAGAGACTGGAGAATGGATTATTAATCAAACTGAAGGCCCGTCTCGTCCTACTGGTAAAAAGATCACTCGTTGATGTTTTCTATATTAGTTCATATATGTTTCTTCTGATAAACGTTTCCATTTTAGTTTCTTTAAATTGGATGGAATTCTGTAGTTAACTATAGAATTTGAGCCTTTACTTGCATCTTGGTTCATGATTATTCTTTTAGAGCTTGATATTATCAATCATTGGTACAGATTGGATTGTTATTTTGTGAGTATTGGTTTCTATGGAGTTTAACAGCTCATGTGATTCCATTATTGAAGAACAGTAATTGTATACATTACACATTGTTTTGCGCATTTTCAGGGAAGATTATTCTACAGGTGGTCTTTTTATGGATTCTTCCATTGTGGATCCTATCATTCCTTATGGCTTCTGGAGTCATAAAGCTTCCATTCATCTCCCCATTGCTTGATGATTTGATCATGTGAACCAAGAACTTACCTTTATGTACGAGTTTCAGTCAAGAAAAATTCATTATCTCTCATGCACAACACTACTCGAGCTCAGCCCGAAACGGGTTAGTTGTACATACTGCATTGGTTTACGTAATTAGGTGCCATTAATAACATATATATTATTTGTCTATATGTAAAAGATGTTAAAAATGGTTTAGATTTTATGAATATCAATAATATTTTTATTATAGTTCGTAACACAAGGTAAATGAGCGGAGAGGAGTAGCAGTAGTTATATAGAAGCGGGTTGAGTTGTGGAAGAAAAAAGCTATGTGCGTACGGTAGGAGATCAAGAGTAATGAGGTGTCGCCACTCCTATTATTAAAAATAATAGTAGTGTTAAAATTAAGAGATATTTTAGAGAGGTTTTATATCATGTCACTTTATATTTCTATTTAGTATATTTATGCTTTCAATGAATCCAAAACACCATGTGTTAAAAATGGAGTAGTATTTTAATATTTGTTTATATAAACTTCTTGTATAATACATAAATACACAGCACCGGTGTGTATGCCAACTGTCAAGGAGGGTACATTAAGGAAAGAAGTGGCCAGAAATAAAAAAACAAAATAGGTGTTAAAATACGACGATCAATTTTATCAATAAATCAATCTCCTTAATTACATTTAAAAGCAATTTATATTACACCAATCACTTATTATCAAATTTCCAAATATTCAATCATATGTATATATATCCACACTAGATTGGATGCTCCTATGCATGAGTTGGTTTTTAACACATTAAATATTAATAAAAAATATTAAATAATTATAAAACATGAAATAAATAAAATTTAAAAGGATGATAAATAAAAAATAAACATTAAACAATGGATTGCACAATTAAAAGATGTTAACTTTGACTAAATATAGAGTTAGGATTGTATAATTGAATGGATTAATGTTAGTTTTTAACCTTTTTTATATTATCACAATTTTAGTGAACATTAAATAAAAGTCTATAATTTGTGAAAAAAAAATTCCTTTTATAAACATTAATTAATATGCATAACTTTTTTTCATGTTACGATGTCCCAGTTCTACATCTACAAGGCTGTTACCAAAATATATGCGCTTTTAGGCCTAAAATAGTGATATATAAAATTGATTTACAAATATTAATTTGAACTTATGAACAAAAACTAAATAAAAATAGGATAAAGTTCCATAAAACATGTGATTAAAAAACAACCGAATTGGTTTCCGATGAACAAAGCGAATTTTTTCCCCTTCAAATTAGGTCATTTTAGTTGGTATTACTTTAAACTTTAAAAGCCAATATTAATTTTTTAATTTTAAATAAATAAATGGTTAACATTGTATAATTAAATTTTATTTGTTAAATGAAGATTTATAGTCGTCGAATTTTATCTCAATTAACTTATTTATACTAGAAGATATATATAATAAATGATAGAAAAAATCATCATCATTTTCAAGATGAACTACAATTATCATTGAGAATGATGGTAGCCTTAAGGTAAAAATATTTTGCTATCATTCTGCTTACCCATTTTGCATCCATTTATATCACACTCACATTATTCATGTAAGATTAAGGGGTTGTTTGTTTGTTGTTGAATAGAACCATTCAGTATTGAATGTTGAATCGTTCAGCATTTAGCGTGTTTGATTGTTGCATTTGAATGAGAATTATGTCAAATGAAACAGAAGAATTATGTCAAATGAAACAGAAGAACCATGTTGAATAATTCCACTTTAATGTACATTCTGAATCATTAAGCACCAAGTATTTAACTTTAATATCACTTATTTCACACGTTGCCTTGATAAACAATCATATTTTATCTTATCTTATCTTATAATATAATAAATTACTATTAAAGTTTAAATTGTGATTTGTATCATTCAGAACTCTTATTAAACAACATGCCTTATTTAGTGACAGTTTCATACAGAGCCTTTTAATTATTCAGGTCATAGAATCATTCGGTACTTAATCATTCTGTTTTAACAAACAGCCCATAACTTATAAAATCAACAATGTTCGTGTGTTATTGCAACCGAAGATACCATAATCTTTAAGAAGGTTTTTCTGAAAGACAATAATTTATTTAATTTATATACCAAGTTAGTTCTTACTACGAGTAATAATAATAACTAGCAAGACTACTTATTACAACGATTCTTTTTTTATAAAAATACCGCAATAGATCGATATTGAGCTTACAATAGATTTGATATTCAGAAGAACAACCTAGACGTATCTCTCGAGCCTTAAACCAACTTTTAGAAGGTTTATCACATTATTCTTTGATCCTTCACATCTATGTATGGGTTTTCCAAGCGTTATAATTTATAACACTTAAATGTAATCGCAATATAAGAGTTTTTGTATAAACGATGGTAAACTCTTCTCATAGTTGTTGGTTTAAGTCCTATAATGGATTCAATGGTATAAAATTAGGTTTAGGTTCAGAGAGTGTGTGTGTAAACTCTTCTCTTCTCACAGTCGTCACTAATCATCCTTAGCATTAGCATCCCCCCGTTAAATACGGGTGGGTATCCTACTACTAGAATGTATGTATATAGGTATATATGTGTGTGTGTAAATACATGCAATCCCCCACATATTTCATGGACATATATATACGGAGCAAAGTCTGCAATATGCACATAACTACTTATGTTAACGGATTAAACATAAGGTCGTGCATTAATTGTTGAATACGAGCTTAAATTTATAACCCTGGCAATCAAGATACCTATCAAAGACGTAACGTGTTGGTGATTTTAGTGTCATCAAGCCATTTAGTATAATCGGGATTGACATGAGACTAGTTGATTATAGACTTAGTTATAATTCGGGTTTGGAGGTGCAGAGTGCACACTCGAATAAACTAAGTTGGTATCGGAAATATGGGGGTCCGGGGGCTGGCCCCTGGTGGGATTCCAAGGGGCACCGCCGTTT
>JAUEJL010068049.1:0-17074 GCA_032274825.1 Drosophyllum lusitanicum | reverse complement strand
ATCATAAATGGGAGTACTCTCATAAACCGGCTCATGAGGTACAACAGCTGGACTGACAGTTGATGTAGACGGAGAATTCATGGTAGGATAAGACGAAGAATTGTCAACCTCTGTTGCAGTTGTAGTTGGAGAAACTGCATCATTCCTGTCACCAGCATTAAGAACATTAGATTCAGATTGTAAGATATCAAATAAGAAATCTAAACCATATTCAGTGGGATTAGGATTTATATTTGTTTATTTCTTTGAAGTACTGGTCCTGAACTTACTTGTCCAGAAGAAACTTTATTTTCTTTTGTTTTCAAAGTTGTAACATCCAACATATCGTCAACTGTTACATTTATACTTTCAACCACAAAATGCGTCCTTTTGTTTAAAACACTGTAGGGTTTAGACTCTTGTGAATAACCAAGGAAAATTGCTTCATCAGCCTTGGCCTCGAATTTCCCTAGGTTATCCTTTTCATTGAAAACAAAGCACCTATTACCAAATATGTGAAGATATTTGATATTAGGCACGATGCTATTTGCCAGTTCATATGGAGTTTTATTAAAGCGTTTATGAAGGAAGGAGCGATTCTGTGTGTAACACGCCGTGTTGACAGCTTCAGCCCAGTAGGAAGGTGGGAGACCAGAATAAGATAGCATAGTCCGAGCAACCTCAACAAGAGTTCGGTTGCGTCGTTCTACAACCCCGTTTTGTTATGGAGTGTATGCTGCAGAATATTGATGTGTGGTCAAGATAAGCAGATAACGTCTTGTTCTTAAACTCAGTACCATTTTCACTTCGAATGCCACCCACATTGTGTTCATACTTGTTATGCTGCTGTTTGATGAAGGTTATGATCAACTGTGTGGCTTCATCCTTTGATCTTAGAAACTTGACCCAAGTCTACCTTGAATAATCATCGACGATTACCAAGATATACTTCTTCCCACTGCATGTTTGGACTCTCATCGGACTGCATAGATCCATGTGCAGAAGTTCCATTGGTTTCTTTGTACTGGACACTTGTTTTGCTTTGTGAGAGGATCTCTTCATCTTTCCTTTCTCACAGTCTGCACATAGGTGGTCTTTGTTGAATTTTAACTTAGGCAGGCCTCACACCAGATCACTAGTTACCAGTTTGTTAATATTGTTGAAGTGGAGGTGAGAGAGTTTTTTGTGCCATTACCAAGTTAGATCCGATGAGGCCTTGCTTAGGAGACAGACAGAGGTCTTCGCATAGTAGTTGTTCAAGTCAATTGAATAGAGATTTGACTTCCTCGTTCCAGATAGAAGTATATCCCCTGTTTCGGTTGTGACTAAACATGAGTTCTTTTTTAATATGACCTCTAAGTATTTATCACAGAACTGGCCAATGCTGAATAGATTGTGGCCCAGTCCTTCTACAAAGGAAACCTTTTTCATTTTTATGCTTTTCCTTATTATTTCTCCATACCCCATAATTGGTGCTACATTGTCATTCCCAAAATGAACATTCCTACAGTATTTGGAAACAAAGTTTTGTAGAAGGCTATTGTCGCCAGTCATATGCTTTGTGCACCCTGAGTCCAGGTACCAGAGATTAGGCTCCTGCACACAGAAAAGAAAGAGGATTTAGGTCCCAATGTAGTAATGGGTCCTTGTGTGTTAGTGTTACCTAAATCAGCAACATGTTTTATAATACAGTGAATTGTTTTCTTTGATTTCCACTGATTCTTTTGTTCTTCAGCATTGAACATGGAGTTTTTCATCCAAAATGGATCAGGAAACTTGAGTAACAATTTTAAATGGAATTTCACCTGGTTCCATTATTGGAGATTGTATGCTTGTTTTTGGTTTCCATACTTGCACAACTTATGGTTGATGTTTGATTTGAGAATTTGGTTTTCATGGTTGTGGAGTTGGTTTGGATTTGGAAAAAGTTGGTGTTGTTTTTACGTTGGAAGCTTGATGGTTAATTTTGACTTTAGGTGACTGATTTTTATTCTTTCCAAAAGATTGCATTTTTGTTTTTCGTGATAAAGTTGGTTTGAACCGTTGAGCTTCTATTGAGTTCCAAACCCTGACGAATTCCTTGTATCCTCCTCTCCTGTATGCATCCAACTCTTGGATTGTGATTAAGCTATTTACGTAATTCCAGTAGTCCATCAGGTGTAATGCATGTTTGGAGACCCATTGATGAATAACTACCCCTTTTGAAGTAATGAATGGAGCATTGCATTGATTTGCATATTGAGCTCTCCAACTCTCACATGAACGAGTTCCAAAAGATTTTCTCAGTTTATTGTATTCACATTTGAATTCACAGTGACCATGCAAATAACCATTGGTCACACAGAATGAAGTTGAAGCTTTCATTTCATTTTCATTAAGAGAAGTACATTTATTTGTGAAAATGGTAATGTGATGACACTTTTGAGAAAAATTAGTTCAAATCCTAGCAGATCTAGGTGCTTCTTTTCTCCAATTTTCTTTCCTTTTAAACCCTCTTGTTGTGTTGTCTGCTGTCCTTGCATCTAAAACATGAACAAAGTGATTAGTTGTGTTTTGTTGAGAATGATGTTTGACAGACTAGACATGAAATTTTTGTTTAGGTGTGTGAGTTGATTTTAGATTTGACTTTGAAATTGCATTAGGTTGCCTACTCGTGGATGCTTGATTATGATGGTGTGATTTCGCAATCCATTGTTGAGGAGTAACTTCTTCCATTTTCATCTTGCCTTTTTCCGCTGTGGAAGCCTTCCTTTTGGGTTGGGAAGTAAAAGTAGTTGTTGAAGATTGTTTGAAGGTTTCCTTTGACAGTGACAAGAAAGAACTTTTTCTGTTTCACTAATTGAGTTTTCTAAATGACTCATTATGATTGTTTCAAAATAGAAAGCCTCAAGTGCTTCGAGGCATCGTTGTAATACCATGTGAGGGACATAAACTCTTGCTTCTAGAATCACTTCGGGCTTTTTTAGATTGTCAGGATATGTAAGCAGTGAGATATCTGACTCACTGGGTTCTTGTGACCCAGATGAAGTAGATTCGTTCAATTCTTGATAATCAAAACGAATTTCCGTTTCTAATTTTGAATTTCTTTAGTAGTCCTCTTCAACTACTTCCTCCTCATGTCCTACAAACACCATATTCTTCGTGATGCCATTGTTCATGAGATTAAAATCGTACAGTTGCTTGGTAGTCACTTTCTCGCTTATCCTTGGATTTTCAAAACCGAGACCATCGTAGGTCCACTTGGAGAATTTTCTCTATTTTGATTTGTTGCGGAAGATCGTTTGTTCAGTTTGTCCTCGTTTGATTAATGTGTCTTCCAATATTAGCCATGAGACAGAATTGAGCTTGTGTCTCATCCTCAAGATCACTGTCATTAGTATCCGACAGAAATTGATCTTCTTCTACCATCATGGCCTTGCCTGCACTTTTCTTTTTGGAAAACCTGAGTTTTTGTTTGTAATACTCAGCATCCTTTTTCTTATATTGTGCGTAGTCCTTGATGTAGTGGCCATTACCCCCACAGTTGTAACACTTTCGTTCATCCTTCTTCTCCTCTTTAACAAACCTTGGCTTCTCTGCAGCCTTGAATGTATCTGGTCTACGAGACCCAGATGTGTACCTCTGTCGGTTGTTGGTTTTGGAGTATGTGTTCTTAAACGCTTTCGTGATGAACGACATGGCTTTGAATACTTGTTCCATTTTAGTTCCATCTGACTCATCAGAATTGAAAGTATTGTTCGAAGAGTGTGTAAGACTTGTTTCGAATGGATTGAAAATGTGGTTCGAAGTTGGTTTAAGACAACTTAGTTCGAAGTGTGTTTGGTTCGAAGTGGGATTTGAGGGAATTTGAAGTAATGTATCTTGGTTCGAAGTGAACAGGAACTTTGGTTTGCAGGGCTTGTTTTGATTAGAAGTGGGTTAGCTCGAAGTGACTTGAAGAGATTTGAATTGTGTTCGAAATGACCTTGGTGATTTGAGTTTCGAATTGATCGAATTCTAAATGGTTTGTAACTTGAGTTTCAAATTTGATTTCGAATTCGAAATGAGTTTTGCTAAGTTTCGAATTTGATTTTGAGTTCGAAGAGAACTTGGATGATCCAAAGTATTTCACGCGCTTGAAGTTGGTCTAAACTGTCTTCGAAGTAAGAGGCTTCGAGTTTGAAAGGTGAAGGCCTAGTATTCGAAGTGCACTGGCAATCAACGAACCCGCTCGAAGTCAAAGGATATCACTACACTTAGTTTTCGAAGTATATCAGCTCGATGTCTATTGACTTCGTACTCGAAGTGAACTGAACTTTGAATTCGAAGAAATTTACCCGCTCGATGTCTTCTTTCTCGAACAATTCCCGGATTTTCAGGGATTTGTTTGTAACTGACAAGCTCGAAATGAATAGGGGCGTAACTGACAAGCTCGAAGTCCACTTACAAACCCTTTTCCTTTTGTTTGATCAACCAAAATCGATCTAAAACTCAGATCTGAGTTGTTCTTCTTCATCTTTAAGTGTTCTTCAACAAAATTTCGAATATCAATGAAAAACTTTGAATAAACCTACGAAATTGATCCCTTTGGATTCGAATCTCACTAATCTCTATCAATAACTAACCAATTCCATCTTCCACTTGATTTTAAATGTAATATAAAGGTAAAAACTACAAGAACAGCCCACGAAAAACCTTTAAATAACCGATCTAAACAGCTTCAAATCATTCCATGATGGATTGTATTTGATTCAAATCTGATTTTCGAGTAGAATAGAATCAAAATCAACTACAAACACACTTAAACCTTCATCTTCGAATTCTGAACAGTAGAGCTTTCGTTTTCTACACAGTAATGTCGATTAATCTGAGTTGTTCTTCATCATCTTCAAGTGTTCTTCAACAAAATTTCGAATATCAATGAAAAACTTTGAATAAACCTACGAAATTGATCCCTTTGGATTCGCATTTCACTGATTTCAATCAATAACCAACCAATTACATCTTCCACTTGATTTTAAATGCAATTTAAAGGCAAAAACCGCAAGAACAGCCCACGAAAAACCTTTAAAAACCCGATCTAAACAGCTTCAAATCATTCCATGATGGATTGTATTTGATTCAAATCTGATTTTCGAGTAGGATAGAATCAAAATCAACTACAAACACAATTAAACCTTCATCTTCGAATTCTGAACAGTAGAGCTTTCATTTTCTGCACAGTAATGTCGATGATTCTGATCTTCGATCGTTGAAACCACAATCACGAGCCTACTTTGTTCAAGTTAGGCTCTGATACCAATTGAAAGGACCGATTGAATCAAGTATTGTGTATAGAAAAGATGAATCTAGAGATAAAACACACATAAACACCTTTGGCTAATGCTTTGAAAGAGAATTGGTTAATTGGCAAAAGCTTACTCTACCACAAGCCATATCCCTATTTATAGGCGTAAGGATAGGCGTGGCTATTTCTCCATTTAACAAATACTAAAACGGTGTGCCAAAACCATGACTAAAGAATATTTTGGTAAGAATTTGCAACATAAACAATCAAGACAGATAAGGAAATTCTTGTACATATGCATTAGGGCACAAAACAAATTTTCACACCCATATTCATATATACACAACATATGTGCATGCATGTATGCATCTCATGCCAAGACTATACCATACATACCCATATTTTAACCAAATATACAAGTGGATTTCAAACAACAAGCACAAGAAAAATTGTAAAATTTTCGTTTAACGGAAAAACTGCACACGGCCTCCTTCACTACCCCTCACGACTAGTGAAACCCAAGAACCTCATGACCGATGACGGACCAGATGGACTCATGAGCGTAAAAACCATGTTTCACTACTTAACTTTTCATGAGACTCTTCACGACGCCTCACGGCTCGTGAAGCCGAAGAGCTTCATGACCGGTCATGGGCTAGAAAGCACTTGTGAATTCTGAAAATAAATTTCATGACCAGACCCCGCAAGAACACTAGTCGTGTGGCCTTCACAACTAATGAAGTCTTCTTCAAGGCCTATGAAGGCCTACTGGACACAAAACTAATATTCCAAACCGGTTTTTCAAGCCATATTCATGATATAACTTGTAACTATTGCTCTTATACAACTGAATGGAATCCATGCAAGTCAAATACCCAAGCATAATGGAATTTGGAAAGAGATTTTCGGGTATTCAAAACCAACATGCAAGTTCTCCCGTACTGGATCTCAACTACAAAGAAGTAGAGCAACTTAAACAAAAAGGCAAAAGGAGGAGAAATGTACCAAACTCGTGGGCTAGAATAAGGCACCAAGGAGGAGGATGTAGAGAACCCAATACCGAGCTCCTGTATCAAAACTCCACACCAAGTTGCCGAGAGTCCGTTTTGCTATAGACCTCAAAGTCAAACCTCTTCACGTGACTTCGAGTTTATGGAACAGCAACAAACGGGAGAACTTCACATTGAGAGATAAGGTACCTTTATATAGGCTGGAAAGAAGCCCTAAGGACACCAAGGTCACGCATAATGGCTATCCCTCATTAGACTTAACAAAAGGTCCAATAAAATGAAAGTGTCTCTTTGACTTCTGCCTTCACGGGCTCTCACAAGCCATGAAGCCCTCGTGAAGGCAACACCCCCACGGCTACCTATCCAGGTGTGAAGCCTCGTGTAGGGTTTCTCTTTACGACCACTTCATGGCCCGTGAATGTCGCTAGAAACACTACTTTCATATTCTCACATGTTTGGATTGTGCTATGAGAAACTTCCCTTGGCGTGTGACCCAATAGCCCGTGCCTCATCAGTAGTGGTGCTGGTGCACGTGTATCAGTGTGCAGATACCAACATGCAGTTGGTACATTCTCGAAGAATTGGCTCGAGCTAATCTCGACAACAAATTTTGTGAGTTACCACGCTCACCTTACACACAACTTCACAAAGACCGACTCGTGCTAAGCTCGGAAATCAACCTTTGTGTCATTAGATTTGGGTGGCATTGTATCACGGATGGTGCGTGGTTTATGTTTTTTGAAGAACGGGCTTTTGTTTCCCGTTTATTTTGGATTAACCAATTAGTGTAAAAAACAATTTATCACCTTTCAATATAACCTCGAGTTAAGATTGTTTGTTATTCATATGTGCCCGCTGGAGAAATGTAAACCATTTTTTACAAAACTCTTGTGATTATTTTTTTTATAGAAAAAATATCTTACATGCGAAATCCTAAACAACAATCTAAGAATTAATCACACCACATGAATAAAATAAAAAGGGTCCGTAACCAAGCCAAATCCTAGGCGTTCTTCCGGTGAGCCAACAGGAAGAAGATGGTCTGCTAGGGACAAAACTCCGACCGTGGTGTGCTGCTACTGAACCTGCTACCTCCATTGGGTCTTCCCGGATCCAAGATCTTCAAGGCATCATTTCTTGATTCTTGATGGTTGTCTACACCCTCCAAAAGTACAAGTACAAATAAATAGAAATAAATGGACATAAAAACCACATGTTTCCTATCTAACTAGTACAAGTACAAAGTATAAATGAAACGACATGCATGCCGTAATAATATTACAAATATAATTAAATAATATTACAAACCATGTGCACTAGGTTACCAAATGAATGAAACAACCACAACCACAACCACAAGGTGAAAGGCTATGGTTACCAACCTAAACAAGGCAAACAACCAAACAACCAAGACACTGAGTGCCAAAAACCATGACTAAAAGGTATTTTGGTATGAATTACCAAAAAAAACTCTCAAGGCCAAAAACAGAATCTGCCAAATAAATAGAAATCTCTATATGATTCAAAAAATCTTAAAATTTTATATAAGGCTAAAAAACTACCCACGACGTGCTTCACAACCCCACAAAGCTCGTGAACCCCACATGCTTCATGATCGATCATGGGCCACGAGCACTCGTGAAGTGAAAACCCCTTTTTCACGACCAGACCCAAATTCACACTGGTCGTGTAGCCTTCACAACTCTTGAAGGACTCTTCATGAGCCGTGAAGGCTCACTAGACAGTTTGCAAAACTTCCAAATAATTGATTTTTCGAGCTAGTTTGTGTTATACTCTCCTAGCAATGGCTTTGATATCATTGTAGGAAATACCGAAGCACAACGGAAGCAAAAACGAGTTTAAAAAACGATTTTCTAGTATTAAGTAAACATGCAAACCAATCCCACAATGGAACTCAACTACAAAAGGGTATAGCAACAAAAGACAAACAAGAAAGGAGAGACAAGTTGAATACCCTTGATGTCTCTACATGGATTGGAATGGTCGAGGATGTAGATTAAACCCAAAACGAGTTTCTCTAGTGCAATACACCCCAAGTTGATGAGATTCCGTTTGCTAAAGCCCAAGCTTGACTTTCTATGGATGGAACAAAGCTTCTGGAATAGCAAACCAACTAAGAAGCTTTGTAGGAAGCACCAAACATAACTTAGAAGTTCATGTGTTCCTTTTATGTGTATTGTTTTCAAAGAGGCAAAAGGTTCTAAGCCAAGAGAAGTAAGGCCCTTATATAGACCATAATAGAGCTTGAGAGGCTCCAGGGTCGGGCTATTCTTTATGCTCTCATTGGACCAGACAAAGTGGTCCAATAAGATTAAAGTGTCAATTTGACTTCTACCTTCATGGGCTATCACGGGTCGTGAAGCCCATGCTCCGACGACTTATTGTCAGGGTGGTGAAGCCTCATGTGGGGCTTCCCTTTACGACTCCTACACGACCTGTGAAGTCCCGTGAAGGTCTACAGAAACCCTAATTTCACATTTTCTCTCTTTTAGGTTGTGCTATCAGAATCTACTCTTCGCGTGTGACCAATAGGCCCATGCGTCATCAAAAGTATGCCAGTCTACATGTATTAATGGGAATACACTAAGAATAGATAGTATGTGAGAAGTCATGGTCATTCTCAATGAATGAATAACTAATGGTATACAACTTGCTTTTTTTACTTGACGTGATCACAGCACAAGTCCATAAATGGACTTCTTCATACTTTTCGACTATATTTAGATACTACGGATATCTAAGACCCTCAGGAGAGTGTAGTCAACACTTCCTCAAAATATCATTCCACGAAGGAATGCCGTCTTCTATATCTGTGCGCTATCTCTTACTACCATGAAACGCAACAATAGCCACGGGTATCAAATAATTTTCAACATAGCCACTAGGAATGGTTTCCACATAACCATCATGAAACCTTTACCACTAGTTGGTATTTGTAGTTGTCTACAACTCCATCCATCATAATCTCATTAATACCCTTTTGGTTCACTTCCAGGTACGGGATTAAACCAAGTCAAGTGCTTAGATACTTCATATGGATTACATCTCATGATCAATTACTTCTTTTATTTTAGTGAACTCAGGGCCCACTATGTCTTCCTATAGATGGTGACCCAACATGATTCATCATGAAGTCCTTGCCACTTAGATATGAGAAATCCATATCTCTCTGGCTCTTCGTGACTCCTATCAGGGTTTAAATAAGTAATGACTCTTAGTCCGGTATACTAACATATCCATGCCAATTATCAATCATATCTGATTATATGCTAATGCCAACATCAGGTCTTTCATTTAAACTTCACGTTCTTACACTGGAATGTTTTGGTGATTATTTCCCTTTCGAGCAACAATGCATCGTCCTCGGAAGATTTTATAACAAATACCTCAAATATAGAAGAACTTCTTAAATGTATTAGCACCTCTAGTTCTTCAAGCTTATCCATCTCCTAATTAATGTAGATTGGATAACTTCAAACTATGAGATAGACAAACAAAGAACTCTTTCTTGTTATATCTTAGCTTGTGCCGTGCAAACATCTTTGATGGTTTTATATTGAGGACTTTGTTTGCCACAATTAATGTGTGCACCAACAAGTTGGATACACATATTTGACTAATCACAAACCAGATCATATACATCAATATCCGGTTCCCTACAACACAACACCATGTACCAATGTGTCTTAGTAGGAAATGAACTGAGAGATAATCCCACATTTCACTATATGGTCATCCAATATATATACAAGGAATCTTAGCATCTCAACTAGATCTAAGTATATCGATCTACATGCCCTATTGATTCTGCAGCTCGTTTTGGTTAGCCATGAATACCGACAAGTTTTGAGGCATGTACCTTAAGTAGTAAATATCTCATAGTGACTACCTTCAACGTAGTGATGAAGAAATTTCCCTTTTGTTCCTCTTCTGTGGCGTGGTTGAACGGATTATCCACAAAATTGTGATCGATACCCAACAAGAAATCACCCCTCTCACAAATGCTGGTGAAGGATCCCTTAATCATCTCACCCAATAAACACGATTAGCATCTAATGTCATATCTAAGGTGAAACAATCCCATGATCCTAACCACTTGGATCTTGGTAATATAACTCTTGTTTATCTGGTTTAAGTTGATTATGCCATACAGACAACTTATCCAAACTAATTTTGATTTAGAATCAATCATTCTTGAATATTTTTTTTACTTGTAACGAAAGCTTGTGTATGCGGTGACATGGATAAATTGTTGAATTCAACAATAATCTCTAAATATTTTTCATAACAAATTTCAAATTCAAGGTTAAATTCATAATCATCAAATGTATAATTGTGTGCCACATAGGGAAAATCAACACATGACTCATGACATGAATAAACTTCGAAATGAATAAACAATGCGAAAATCTTTTACATCAAATCTCAAAAAATTCAAAATTATATCTATCGTCATCACCAGCATACATAGAAACATAACTTCCCTCCCTCAAAATAAAGAAATAAATAAATCGGTGATAATTGTGAGATCAAAACTCCCATTTCTCTTGTAGAGGACAGTTATCTTACTTTCCTCGTCTGAGATCCGTTTCTTCATGCTCTTCCTTCTTCTTACAATCAGCACCTTCACTTTGCAACAAAATAAATTTGTGACAAATGTAAGTTAATTAACTCGGGTCAAAAACCAAGCTTATTGAAGAATAGCAATGAAGTTGAGTCATGAATGTACCTTAAGAGGGGATGGTATCTCTCTCCTTCCTTAGAAGTTTTATATCCTCTCGGCACGCAGGGCAGGCATGACGGCCACAATCTCCAAATCTGCCACAAAAGTAGCAATGTACCATTTCTTGAGTCTTTTCTTCAGGCACATTTTCCATGTCCTTAGACTCAATGTTAAGGATTGGCTTGGAAACCCAAGCTTTCCTTTTGGGGTTGATTTCTTCTTCCTTTTCTCTTGTTCCCTTTAACCCAAGACGGGAATGGATGAGGTGGACTTATGCTTAGCCATGTCAGATTCCGCAATCTTCAACATGCCGTGTAATTCACCTAAGGATTTCTCCGTTCCCTGCATGTGATAGTTCATGACAAACTGATCATATGACCCATTCAGGAACTTGAGTACCGTTTCCATAGCTCCCTCCCTCCCAATGGGAAAACGTAGCCTCTCCATTTGGTCCACATACGCTTTTATCATAAGGGCATGGACATTTCATTCCCGCCAGCATACATCGTATAACCAAGTAGGCTCTTAACATACTCATAGGGTTCCTACCTAAATTGCCGTTGAAACATGTCCTCCAGCTTGTTCATCATATTGTTATGTGTTAGAATAGTACGATTATCAATTAATTAGTAAGTTATATGAGATCTACTAAGTATCCTTCCTTAAATATGTATAGTATGTTGAATCAAATGTCTAGTTCCTTGGGCAATGACCATTAGGATGCTTATATTCGTCGACTGGAAGCTCAACTTCAACAAGTAAATGAAGGAGAGTCGTTGCGGGCTGCTAGAGAGATTCAAAAGCCTTCTAATTTCAAAACTTTCCTGAATTGTCAGCTTCGTACTTTTGCTGGCACCAATAATCCTTCTGTTATGGAGACTTGGATTTGGGAAATGCAGAATGCTTTTGATTCTACTGAATGTAAAGAGAATAAGAAAGTAACATATGCTAAACGAATGCTGCGAGGGCGACCACTAGCTTGGTGGGCTGCTATTGTGACTGTTACACCACGAGAGACTTTGGAAGCTTTAAGCTGGGATGGTTTCAAGGAGAAGGTAAGGAAGAAATACTGCTCAGACTATGATATGCGGCGAATGGAAGATGTGTTTATAGCTCTTGAGAAAGGTGATAAGCCCATGGAGGATCTTATTACCAAATTCTCTCATAAAATGTGGTTTGTTCCTCAACTTCTTCCAAATGAAAAGGCAAAGATTAGCAAATTTTCCAATACTATACCCATACAATACCGAGCTCCAATGAGATCTACAATAACACTTGACGCAGACTTTGATATAGCTCAGCAGACTGAGGATGATTACAAGCAGAAACCAAAATCTAAGCCACAACCACAACGGGGAGGAGCAAAGAGAAAGTTTGAACAGACAACTGGTTATAAGAAAGGTAATGGTGGATCGGGAAGTAAGCAACGGGTTAATACATCCTCGAAATTTGGAAGCTGGGAAACTGTTAAGTGTGGAAGGTGTGGTAGAAGGGGCATCAAACTCACGATTACAGATATAAAGAAGATGTTTGCTATAAGTGCCATAAACCCGGGCATTGAATAGTAGGATGCCCTTTTTGGCAAGGCTCGAGGGCTAGAGAGTCATGAGCAACATCATGTCAGAAAAAGGGGGGCGCTCAACATGCTCATCGGAGAGCCTTCCATATGACTGTTGAGGAAGCCAAAGATATTTGTGATGTGATTACTAGTACTTTCTTAACTAATTTTGTACGAGCTTGTGTTCTATTTGATTCTGGTGCTACCTACTCCTTTGTGTCTTTTACTTTCTGTGATAAATGGAAACTACCCGTTCTTTTGATTAAAAATCCTATTAAAGCGAAAGTTGCTAATGGTAGACAAATCTTTATTACTTCACATGTACCTCAAGTTTCCATTGCTATCAATGGATATTGTTTTAATATTTCTTTACTCCACAGGCCTATTGCTGGTTTTGATGTTGTTATTGGCATGGATTGGCTAATTAGTCAAAATGCCAAGATCTACTGTTGTAAGAAGTTGATTGAAATTCCTTTACCAGGCGGTTTCTATGCTACGGCACTAGGAGAAAGGCGTAAAATATAATGTTTCTTTAATAACTACAATTAAAGCCTAGAAATCCATTGCCAAGGGTTGTGATTCCTACTTGGCATATGTGATTAATGTTGAGAATGAAGAAAAGACTGTAAATGGTATCAGGGTGGTTTCGGAATACCCTTATGTCTTTCCTGAATAGTTACCGGGTTTACCTCCTATAAGGATGTAGAATACCGGATCGATTTATTCTTGGTGCTACACCTGTAGCAAAATCTCCATATCGTCTCGCTCCATGTGAATCCAGGAATTACTTGACAAACTCTTTATAAGTCTAAGTTCTTCACCATGGGGAGCTCCTGTTTTATTTGTTAAAAAGAAAGACGGGACTCTGCGCATGTGCATTTATTACGGGGAACTTAATAAATGAACTGTAAAGAACAGATATCCGCTTCCATGCATAGATGACTTGTTCGATCAACTGCAAGGTGCCACTTGTTTCTCGAAGATTAATCTTGATTCAGGTTATCATCAACTACGTGTCCGAGAAGAAGACAATTCTAAAACTGCGTTTAGAATTCTCTTTGGACACTATTAATTCTTGGTCATGCCATTCGGCTTAACCAATGCTCCTGCTATTTTTATGGATCTGATGAATCGTATATGTCTTCCTTTCCTTGATAAGTTTGTTATCGTATTCATAGATGATATCGTCGTATACTCCAAAATGGAAGTGGAGCACGAGAAACATCTTCGCCTAATTTTTGGAAACTCTTAAACGAGAACAACTCTATGAAAATTTTTCTAAATACGAGTTCTGGATTAAGAAGTGCATTTCTTGGGTCATGTTATTTGCAATGAAGGCATTAAAGTTGGCACAACAAAGATAGAAGCGGTAATGAGTTAGGAAACCACTCAAAATCCTTCAGAGATTAAGAGTTTCTTGGGTCTTGCCGGCTACTATAGGCCATTCATTTAGAAGTTTTCTAAAATTATAGGTTCGTTGACTAAATTGACCCGTAAGGATGTTGCTTATATATGGACCAATGAACTAGAAAATGCATTTCAGTCTCTAAATCAATTGTTATGTCAAGTTCCTATTCTAGCATTGCCTCGGAAGAATTTATTGTCTACTGTGATGCTTCATGTGCACCTAGGTTGCGTTTTGATTCAACGAGAGAAGGTGATTGCATACGCCTTGCGTCAGTTGAAGCCACATGAAAAGAATTACCCAACCCATGATTTGGAACTTGTAGTTGTGTTATTTGCTTTGAAGTTGTGGTGTCATTACCTATATGGCACTAAATGTGTAGTATGCACAGATCATAAAAGTCTGCAATACGTGTTCACACAAAAAGAACTTAATATGAGACAACGGCGCTGGTTAGAGTTGATTAAAGATTATGACTGCGAAATCAAGTATCAATCCTGGAAGGTGAATGTTGTAGCTGATGCATTGAGTTGGAAAAACTCTCGTGGAGCAGTTAGATTCATGAGACTCACTCTAGTATCTGATAATATTGCTTAGCTTAACGAAGAACAACAAGAAGCATTGCAAGAAGTTAACCTAAAAGATGAGTCAATGATTAAATTATTAGGTCAATTACAAGAAGATGGTCAGGGTTTGAAGACATTTCAATCCGGAATCTGGGTACCAAATCTTGGTGGTAGTCAAGAGACAATCCTAAATGAGCTGTAGAGATGAGCAAAATAACCGTATGGACCGGACCGAACCGGAACCGGAACCTGACTGAACCGAAATACATATAAGCGGGGCTATTCTCTGTTTCAGTTTTTCTGATTTTTCGGGTTCGATTCTTTAGGTTCCGGTTCCAATGGGTTCTGTTTTTTACCTAGAACCGGACCGGAATATCAAAAGACAATTATTTTAACACTTTTTAAAACAAAATTTAAAATTATCTTATTCTTAATTAATATGTTACAAAATTTTCACTTCTCTAATTTAAAGTTTTTTTTGAAAGGCAAAGAAATATATGAACATTGTTGATTCATTACAAGTAGAAAAAAACCTTTTAATGATAGTGAAAAATTCTATTTACTTTTTTGTTCACGTATGATATTTTTTTAGTAGATACTGTAGAAAATAACCTTCCAACAATCATCATAAGTTAATCAAATTTGGTTTATATTTATTTGGTATGTAATCTATAGTATGCAAGCTTAGGGTAGAGAAAATTTTAATAAAGGTTTCAAATATTTCGGGTTTTGCGGGTTTTGGAACTGAAAAACAGGAACCGGAACCGGTTACTCCTATATGGGACGGTTCTCGGTTGAAGATTTTGGCCATTTTCAGGTTCAGTCTCGTCAAGTGCGGTTTTGGAACCGCGCTCATCCCTAATGAGGTGCATAAATCAAGATTGTATGTTCATCCCGGTATCACCAATATGTACCAAGAAATGAAAGCTTTGTGTTGGTGGCTTGCACTAAAGCATGACATACCTTCATTTGTACACAAATACCAAATTTGTGCCCAAGTTAAGACTAAACACCAAAAGCCGTATGGTAATTTGTAGGAGTTAGAAATCCCGGAGTGGAAATGGGATCGTATTATCATGGATTTGGTAACTAAGTTACCCCGAAGTTCTAAGGGAGCACCACATGATCTGGGTTGTTGTTGATCGTCTCACCAAAAGTGCTCATTTCCTGACGACTAATGAATCTGTACCCGTGAACCGTTTGGCCCAACTCTATGTTAATGAGGTATTATCTCGTTATGGAATTCCTCTATCTATCGTCTAGGATCGGGATGCATGATTTATATTTAATTTCTAGAATAGTCTTTAAAGCGAGCTTGGTACACGGGTTAATCGAAGCACATCATATCATCCTCAAAACGACGGTCAATCCGAAATGACTATTCAAACACTTAAAGATTTGCTTTGTACTTGAATAATTGAACTTGGTGGCTGTTGGGATTCTCACCTACCTTTGATTGAATTTGTCTTTAGTAACTCTTATCACTTGAGTATAGGCATGCCACCCTATAAAATGTTGTACGGTAGGCGATGCCATACTCCTACTTGTTGGTTAGAACCTAGAGAGAAACAATATGCACATCCTAAAGCTAACAAAGTAAAGATAGCACGCGAGAAATTTGAAAGCTACACGTGATAGACAAAAGATGTATGCGGATCCTAAACGTCAACCCGTTACCTTTGAAGTAGGTGACCGTTTGTTCTTGAAGGTTTCACTGTGGAAAGGGGTGATTCTATTTTGGTCGCAAAGGTAAGTTAAGCCCAAGGTACATTGGTCCATTCAAAATTCTGCAAAGAGTTAATGACGAGACAGTATCACTTAAGCTATATCGTGAATTGTCTGGCTTTCATAACACTTCTAATGTGTGCTATGTAAGGAAATGCAAAGTTGAAGATGATCAAATCCTACCTGTACAACAATTAAAAGCTGATTCAGCTAAACGCATTGTCTCGCTTTCCTAACTTGACTTGTGAAGTTGAGGATGAAATGAAGGCTCGATAGCCTCACTTATTCATAGTAGAACAGATTCCAAGGACCAAATCCTCTTAAGAGGTGTCGATTTGTAACACCCTCAAATCAGACCAAGTCATGCGTGATTTCGGTACGTAGCTCATCCTAAATAATTAATTAAAATATTCTAGTTATTAACCTACACTATGAGTTGTGAAATGGTCATATAAAAAATAATAAAAATTAATAACATTAATAGAATATTAAACGTTTTTAAATAATGATTCCAAAAATATCCACGTTAGTCGGAACGGGAAAACGAGTATTAAGTTGTAAGTTGGATAGGGGAACAAGATACCCACTTTATGAATTAAACCCAAAGTCGGTTCTCTCTTTTTTACACACAAACTCATACGCGCACACACATCCTCTTACGCGTACACTGGGCACATACATACACTTCCTTGTTCTTGACCTTGAAAAGCAATGCAAGGTTAATTTTCCTTTAACTTCCAGCACTAAATTCAAGTGTTTATACACTGATCTTGCTTCATCTTCTTCCTTGTAAGAGCTTCTTTCTTGTGTTCTTGTTAATG
>JAUEJL010068038.1:0-17075 GCA_032274825.1 Drosophyllum lusitanicum | reverse complement strand
AAACAATTTCATAGAAGGTTGAAGCTGCTTGCAAAGACCGTTGACGACGGAGGTTGTTGGTGGAGCTTCCCGATCCACAGTTAGGGAGGCTCCGGTTTACTGAATTTGACCGGTCTAAGGCTGCTCTACGGGTCTTAATAAGCTTCGCCTTTCTAAGAGGGTGATTCCAGACCATTGAGTTATTCCTTGTACATTACATCTTGAAAGAACTTGTTGAGATTTGTACCGTCACCGACGCTGGCGTTCCCCATTTCGATATCGCCGTTACGGCCGCCGGAAAATGAGTGAAATAGGAGATCTTTCATCTTGACGTCGGTTTTATCTTCTAAACAAAAACGCAAAATAACAAATCAAAGTCGCTTCGATGATGCAATTGAAAGAAGAACGAAGGGATTTTTGAGATAAGACTAGTGGAGAGTTTTGAATTTTGTAAGGATTTAGGAATTAAGAAACGTAGAGGTTATCAGGTTAATTGATTAAGTGAAAAGGGATAGGGGTTGTTTTGTACTATTACATTTTAGATCTTTTAGATGAAGATAAATAAAATGTAAAGATAGTTTTTTGATTTTTAAATAGTTTAAATATATACAAAATAAGTAATTGGATATAAGTGTGAGTTTTTAGGTTTTAGAATGATATATATGTAATTTAGAAGTTTATAAGGATATATATGTAATTATTAAAGTTTTTAAGGATATATATGAAATTCTTCCTTATAAAATTTGTAATTTGAAAAACCCGAAAATTAGTATACCCGTTGAATACATGACAGGTTTGGATTTTAAAATTTGATATCCACGGGTATCAGCCCCGCATGCTTCTAATTTATTTAAAAAATATATACTTGTTTATATTAAATAACAAAAGTAATTAGAAAACTTAAATTCTTCAAAGCTACCTAATACCTCTGGTAGCCCCCATTGTCTCCCCAATTCTTTTTTTAAGCTTCAACGATCGAGAATTCAACATGGAGACATTGAAATCGATCAACAGTGCCGACTTCAAGCCTATCAGTTTTTTGTTTCTACGGGGCTCTCATCGAAGATCTGTTTGATTTCTCCCGTTGATTTATTTATTATTGTTGACTTATTTTTACCATTGTTTATTGTTGACTTGTTTCTACTATTGTTTATTGCTTTATTATAAATCTAAACTTGCTGAAACCAACAAAAATGAACAGGATGTATGGATCATTGCCCTTTTTACTCTAGGAATATCTCTGTGCACTGTCATTGACCATTATCCAAGAGGCAACTAATCTTTAACAAATTATCGACTTTAAAATGATATATATCATATAAGAGATAAGTTCATTTGAGAACCGTTTTTATTTTGAGATTCGCAAGTACCATTTGTAGCAACCATTAATGTTCATTAAATGTATTTGGTCATTTATATGTTTACTCAACCATGGATTATGTCCGAGTGGATAATTATTACTTTATGAGGCTTGATTTTTACCAAAATACCCTTCATCAATAAGTTATTAATGAGCAATCAAATTATTAGCCATTGATTTATTATAATTTATAATCAAGGGCCAATATTTGTTCTTACGATACTCACAATAAGAATAGTTCTTAAATAAACTATCCCCTATCATATAAAATATAATGTTAGGGGTTGTTTGTTAAAACGGAATGATTAAACACTGAATGATTATGTGGTCTAAATAATTCAAAGGCTCTGAATAAATCTGCCTTTGAATGTGACATGCTGTTTGATGAATGTTCTGAATGAACAATCTGAATGATGCAAATTATCATTTTAACCTTAATAGTGATATATTATATTATAAGATATGATTGTTTAACAAGACAAAGTGTGAAAGAAGGAGTATTAGGGTAAAAATACTTGGTGCTTAATGATTCAAAATGTACTTTAAGATAGAATGATTCAGCAGCATTATGCTGAATCATTTAGCATAGTTTTCATTCAGATGCAACAATCGAACACGCTGAATGCTGAATAATTCAGGATTCAGCGTTGAATGGTTCCATTAAGCAGCAAACAAACAGCCCCTAAGACATTGATCCGACTTCACTTTATAAATACTAAACATGTCGTGTGTTAACCCATTTGATAATACGACACCTTCACTTGATGGGTTAAAATATTGACTATTAATTTAACCCATGTCGGACTTCTTACTAATTCCTAACTTGTCATTAAAAGAAAATATGAACATGGGCAACAAATTTTATGAGTTGTTTTAAAGTCTTATCGTGTTATTTAGACATTGTTTTTAGGTACATTTACATACACAATCTAGTCTAGGATTTTACAGAGGTGTATATAGGACGGATAACGAGCTGAAACCTGTATTGAACCGGCCTAAATTTGGACCAGATCAAAACCAAAAAATTAGAAGAATCAAACCAAAAACCAATCGTTGTTAAGAAATCGGATTCAGCCAACAATCGTTTGGAACATGTTTGGTCCAGGCCCCGACCAACCCAAAACTTTGATCTTGTTAATTTTCTTTTGAAGCAGTATTTTGTAAAACTTAATAAGATGCGCGCTACATTTGAATCTAACTTATAGAATTCAAAGCAAGATAGCTAAATAACAAATCTAATTATGCTAATTAGTATTATTATATAAGTTCATATCAGAGCACAACAAATAGGAGATGATAGCATGTAAAATTAAACGTGGTTGATGCAAATGAATTGACCAATAGGGAAAAAAATTGTAGAAAATCTCTATGTACAATCATATTTATCGTATTCAAGTAGGAGATTATCGTATTCAAGTAGGAGAAAATCTCTACATAATCTTATTTCTAATATACCAGTTCGGTCCGGGTATGATTGGCCTTTATGGGTTTTCGACCGGTCTAGACCACCCAAACTTTGTTTGATTGAGAGCCTGAAGACTGAACCAGATAAAAAACTAAGAGACTGTTTGTTAAAACAGAATGATTAAGCACTGAATGATTTTGTGGCCTGAATAATTCAAAGGCTCTGAATGAATCTACCTCTGAATGTACATGTTGTTTGATAAAAGTTCTAAATGAACAATCTGAATGATGCAAATTATCATTTTAATCTTAATAGTGATATATTATTTTATAAAATATGACTGTTTAACAAGGCAACTTGTGAAAGACGGAATATTAGGGTAAAATACTTAGTGCTTAATGATTCAGAATGTATTTTAAGGTAGAATGATTCAGCAGCGTTCTTCTGTTTCATTCAACATAGTATTCATTCAGAGGCAGCAACCAAACACGCTGAATGCTGAACGATTCAGCATTCAACGCTGAATGGTTCCATTAAGCAGCAAACAAACAGACCCTAAGTCCTAGTTTTGCTTCATTTACTGAGCGGGCCATTTGGCTTTTCGTGTTTGGACCAAAATTGCTCACCCCTATGTGTGAGAAGTTATATTTTTTTTTACTAGAATTGATAACTAAATAAGCAATCTCTCTAATCTTTTAGCTAAGGGTGTGTTTGGCAACAGGATTATAGGGGCTTGGGATTCTAATTTTTATAATCTCCAGCCTTTTAGCCTTATCCGGGTGTTAAAATCTTAAAGAAATTATTAAAAACATAATCCCTCATAATTCCCAAAAATAAAAGCCTCTCAAGTAGCTTATGAATTAAGTTTGGGATTATCTATTAATCAGCCTCAGCCTCAACTCCAGCTAGTTTTGCCAAACACAACCTAAATGTGTCTACATTTTACCTTCCTAATACCCTTGTGCGGTATTGGATATGGTGGTTGTTGTAACCGACAACCAAATCTTAGAAACAACGGCAAATATTGTAGACTTGATTTAGATTTTGTTATAATATACAAGAAAAGCATTGATAAACCTTAAATGAGGTTAAAGCTTCAATATCATAAATATTATTTTATAATAAAAAATGATAAATATAATAGTAAGGAAAATTATATTTCCTTCTACTAAAATTTTCTAATAGTAATATTACAGCAGCTCTAAAATTACCAAAGTGTAACCAAATTAGATCAATAGTACAAGGTAAGTACCACATGCTGTTATCACCAAAGCATACAATTATGAGTGGCACAATGAGCTTTTGATGTAGAGGGTCCTACTCATCAATACAACACCAATTAACATTTACCAATTTAATAATTCAAATTATAAACAATCAAAGAGGAATTCCCAAGCCCAAACCCACCTCTCATAACATATCAAAATCATGCATAGAGCAACTTGTACAGTGTGCCATGCAGATTGTACTCCAGACAGAGTAATTGCATGCTCAGAATATTTATCATGACAATATATTAACATGGTTGCCACCTTTTCACATAGTTTTTAATCAGAGTATACATTATCATTTTCTTTTTAAAAAATGAAATTCCTTCTGGGTCGGTTCCTAATTGTATATGAAAGTTGTCCTTCAGATTTGATGACATATTAAAAAGATGTTATTGACAAGATTTAATTAATGTATTTAAATATTTGAAAGAAGAAATGACAGGAGGTTGGAGGGGTGGGGTGGGGTGGGGTGGGGTTGGGATGACTGCTTCTCCTTTTGCTTTTGAGTTACCATCACTACCACCACCACCACCCTCCCTTGTGCTTTCCATTTTCTTTGAAACATTCTCTTTCACATTCTTTTTCAACTTTTCTATTATTTCTACAATCTACCAACCCATCATTCCTTAAAACACACACTCTCTCTCTCTCTCTGTTTCTGCAATTCATATCTGCATACTTGTTTGTGTCTTCATGATCCTATAGACTTGGAGTGATGGTAAAGTTCTGATGATCATCAAATTCATGCTCTGTTGTAATAAAACTTGTGATATGATCAAATAATTGTAATGTTACCTTCTATTTTTCTTTTCTTGTTTGATGATTTCAGGGAACTCCGGTGAACATCATCGTTGGATCACATGTCTGGGCAGAGGATCCAGAAGTTGCATGGATTGATGGGGAGGTGATTGATATAAAAGGCAACGAAGCTACAATAGTTACCACAAATGGAAAAACTGTAAGCGTTCAAATATCTTCATTGGATCCTGCATAGTGTAAAGTAACTTATGCTATATAATTAAAGTAACTGCACCAAAAGTGATGCAATTTTATGTAAATTTTCAAATAAAGATGATATAAATGAAGAATTCTGAATACTTGGATGAAATTTATACAAACATTGAGTTACATTATTTTAATCCGTTCTATGCGGATTGAGGCTTCTCGAGACTCTGCACAAGTAGTAAACAGGATCCCTAATCATGTCTGGTTTCTCGTTGCATCAAATAATAAAAAGGAAAATCTTGAAATGTCAAGTGACATTACAAATAGAACCCTTACTCTGTAAGTGCATAGTATCTATAAAACTTTTTGACAAATTTTTTAGACAAAAATCTATAACTGTGATGATAATGATGATATAAGGAGTTTGGATGTATGGTTTGGAGGTGATAATCTGATTTTGAATAAATTAGGATCAGATACCTTGTAATAAACAGGTCGTAGTAGATAGTGTTTGGATGTGCTTCTACTGTATGAAACCCTATAACCAGTTGAAGATACTTGAGTATTTGGTAAATCGTGATAGTTTAAGAAATTAATAGATATAATGACCAAAAATCATATTTTTGTGAAATAAAAAATGAAAGGTTCTTTTATGAAAGGAGAGTTAAAATCTATCAAAATCAGGCCAGAAGAAGAGGTTTAATAGTAAGATGATCAGTTATCAGGCTAGTAAGAAAGTAAAGAATCTCATTACCCATAACTAATTGTTTAACTGATCTAGATAATCTGAAATATATATGATATGTTTAACCAAATGCGAAAATCAGATAATTAGTTACAAAATACAAATCCAAACACTCCCTAACTAAACATTACTTGTTTTATACTATAGATAAAAGCAGATATCTCAAATATATATCCAAAAGACACGGAAGCACCACCGGCTGGAGTCGATGACATGACTAAGTTAGCTTACCTTCATGAGCCAGGAGTTCTTTACAATCTTGCTGCTCGGTTTGCCCTCAATGAAATATACGTAAGTCAATAACTGAAAGTCAACAAAGCTCTTTTCAGTAAATTCTTACACTAACAATATTACAATAGTGAAAACTGATTTAAAAAAGTATTATTTCTGATGGAAAAACAGACTTACACGGGGAACATTCTGATAGCAGTAAACCCTTTCCGGAGATTGCCACATTTGTATGATGTTCACATGATGCAGCAATATAAAGGGGCCCCTTTTGGAGAGTTAAGCCCACATCTTTTTGCCATTGCAGATGACTGCTACAGGTACTATTATGCACTACTAGGGAGGTGCCTATTTTCACATGTTTACATATGAATGGGTCGGACAAAACAAGAAATGGGTCAAATGTCACATAAAGTATATATGCATACAACCTTCTAAACTGTTTTATGCAAAAATCAGATTAATATTGTAATAACAGAAGCTAAGTATTGATAAAAAAAACTTAAAAAAGGTTTTCAGGCCAACTTGACCCAACCAATTTTGTCACTTTTGTTGTAATAGGGCAATGATCAACGAACATGGAAGCCAGTCCATCTTGGTGAGTGGGGAGAGTGGAGCAGGTAAAACCGAGACAACAAAAATGCTGATGAGATATCTTGCTTTCATGGGAGGCAGATCAGGTACAGAAGGAAGAACCGTGGAACAACAAGTTCTGGAGGTGGGTAATAAAAAAATTTATGATTTCTCCTTTTTTATAGAATTTCACAGATTGTATTTAGTTTAGGGGAAGAAAAAGAATCAAATGAGACCCTAATGACATTACTTACCAGTCCAATCCAGTTTTGGAAGCCTTTGGGAACGCAAAAACTGTGAAGAACAATAATTCCAGGTTAAAGTTCAATATAGTACCTCAAATATTTTTTGTTAACGTATCAAAAGTTATGTTAGGTTGATTTACCGGAAAGTTCACATGACTGAGTGTTTGTACCAGTCGTTTTGGTAAATTTGTAGAGATTCAATTCGATAAACAAGGAAAGATATCCGGGGCTGCAGTTCGTACTTATCTTCTTGAAAGATCGCGTGTTTGCCAAGTTAATGACCCTGAGAGGAACTACCATTGCTTTTACATGCTCTGTGCAGCACCCCCTGAGGTGACTTGGATTATTTACAAAATTCTCCAAAGTGGGCTCCAACTTTACATATGGATATTCCATTGGCAGCTAAGGATTGTTATGATTATTTTTCAGGATGCCAAAAAGTACAAATTAGGCGACCCAAGAACATTTCACTATTTGAACCAAACTAACTGCTATGAAGTAGCAAATATAGACGATGGAAGAGAGTATTTGGAGACACGAAATGCTATGGATGTTGTGGGAATCAATCAGGATGAGCAGGTAATGAAAATATGCGACTAAATCTTGAAGATTTATATAAATACAGGTAGCAAAATGGGAGATCAGGTAACGGATCAAAAAGGTAGCTTTGGTACAGGTCGAAAAGGGCAGGTTGGGTCAACCCAAAACACTTTTTTATCACAATAATATTTGAAAAATATTCAGCTTTTTCTATATTAAGCTAATACTTCTATGTGTTTGACCCATTAGAGATGCAAGATAATCCAAATTAACCCATTAATAACTAAACACGTTGACACTCTCGACATTTATCACCTCTGTAAAAACCTGATTTCTAAAAGAGGAACTTTTATATATACTATTGTAGGATGCAATATTCCGTGTTGTGGCTGCAATTCTTCATCTTGGAAATGTTGACTTCATCAAGGGAAAGGAATTTGATTCTTCTAAAATAAAAGACCAAAAGTCACTCTATCATCTTCAAACAGCAGCAGAGCTACTCATGTCTGACCCTAATCAACTCAGCCTGTGATGATGCAACTTTATTTGTTAAAATTTATATATACAAAAATAATATCATTTCAACATTCTTTGTATCAGGTGTGATGAGAAAGCACTTGAACAGTCATTATGTGAACGTGTTATTGTAACTCCTGATGGGAATATTACTAAGCCACTAGATCCAGCTGCTGCTGCCTTGAGTCGTGATGCCCTAGCAAAAACAGTTTATTCCAGACTTTTTGACTGGTAAGAAGATCAAAACTCAAACAGATGAGCTATACATGTTTGCTAGATGTGGCAAAATGGGAGGGTCGGGCACGTTGGGTAACGGGTCAAAACGGGTTATTGATATATGTAGGTTGAGTTCACCCAAAACACTTTTAGATTAAAAAATTGTATTACTTCAATAATAATCTCTCTTTTTTGAGTAAAATGACTTAGAATGTCATATCGTCGATAAATAGAACTTCTGTGAGTTTCGATTTGTTTGACCTGTTTGACGTTTTTCCTTTTTAGCTTATATTTATCATTTGACCCGTTAGAGATAGAGATAGCCCGAATCAACCCATTTCACAAGTAAACGGATCAGAATTGCCTCCTCTAAATTGTTTGTCAAGCAAAACAGTAAACGTCCCATGAGGTGTCAAATATGCACATATATTCATGGATGTATGTCCTTGAGTATATAATATATTTTTCAGTTCTTTTGAATTCAAAGCAGATCCAGCCAAAAACAGACATTTTGATATCATGTTTGCTGAAAACTAAACTTGGATACTCATTTCATGAACAATTGCAGGATTGTGGACAAGATAAACAGTTCAATTGGTCAGGATCCTAATGCAAAAAGCATAATTGGAGTCCTTGATATTTACGGATTTGAAAGCTTCAAGGTTAACAGGTACAAAATGGTAGTTTCAGTTATTTTTCGGTAGTAAACACAAAAATGCAACCTTACGAATTTTGTTCATATGATAGTTTTGAGCAATTATGCATTAACCTGACAAATGAAAAGCTACAACAGCATTTTAATCAGGTAATGATCCAAACTGCACATAGTTTTTAAGTTTCCTTCAATTTTCGTGAATTTGAACTTATAAGTTACAAACTAGGAAAATCCCATTACGAAATTAAGTTGGAAAAGCATATTTACAGCATGTATTCAAGATGGAGCAAGAAGAGTACACAAAGGAGGAAATCAACTGGAGCTATGTCGAATTTGTAGACAATCAAGATGTTTTAGACCTAATTGAAAAGGTATTGACTTCATAGTTACCAAACTTAAACTCCATGCGGGTTACAACAATAATTTCTAACTATTGTAATTAATGCAGAAACCCGGGGGTATCATTGCCCTTCTTGATGAAGCATGGTACGTACATGTCCTACTTGAAATGTCATAATCATGTCATACAAGGGAAATTGTTCCACAGGTGGAGCTCAGTGTTTGTTAGTGTAAAGAATAATATGTATGTGTATATGTGCGTGTGTATAAGTTGTTATTATAGTGCATGTGAATCAACTGAATTTTTTTGGGTATGTGGTGGATACCCTCATTAAAAATCCCATAACCTACTCGAGGATACCTAGAAAATTGTAACTTAGTAGGCAATTTATTAACATAGATGGAACTCTTGACCCATTTACTTATGAATTGGTCAATTTGGGGTATAATTATGACCTCTACTGGATCTAAAAAAAACTTAGAACTAAACGAGTCAGATTAATCAAGCGGGTTTCGGGTTGACCTGACGTGTCCTATACAAAAACTTACATGTTCTGACCCGTTACTCAACACACCCATTTTGCCACCTCAAAGGAAGACAAAACTAAGGCCCCGTTCACTTTCAGAAAACTCCCCTGGTTTTCCAGAAAACTGAAAACTGGAAAATCTATTCATTTACACACTTTTCCAACAAACACTAAAAAATGATAAATGAAAACTTCACCAGTTTTCATAGAAAATGAAAAATCCATCCCCCTTTTCTTAGAAAATGAAAACTCCACCCCTTCATCTAAACATGTTTTTCACTCACCACTTTTCATAGAAAACTAGAAAACTAGAAAACTTTTCTCTGGCTAAACACTACCATGTATTTTCCTCATGACACTCGAAAAGGAAAAAACTAGACAACTGAATGAATGCAAGGATGTAAAGGTTTATCTACTTCATCTGCAGTATGTTTCCCAAGTCAACACATGAGACATTTGCTCAGAAGATGTACCAGACATATAAATCACATAAACGGTTTAGCAAGCCAAAACTTTCTAGAACAAACTTCACAATCAACCATTATGCAGGAGATGTAAGCATAATATTATGCCCTACTGATCATTTTTCATCCCCAAACATTGGGTTTTCTAATTTGCAAGATTTCCATAATATGTAGGTTACTTACCAAGCTGACCAATTCCTGGACAAGAACAAAGATTACGTTGTAGCAGAATTTCAAGCTTTGTTAAACGACTCAACATGCCCTTTTGTAGCAAATCTCTTCCCACCATTGGAGGATTCATCTAAGCAATCCAAGTTCTCTTCCATTGGAACTCGCTTCAAGGTAAGCCAAATATCTACATAATGGGGAAAAAATTTAGTTCAAAATTTAATAATCTGAACGTTTATCCTTTATTCGGATTCAAAATGACAGCAACAACTACAAGCTTTAATGGAAACCCTGAGCACAACAGAGCCACATTACATCAGATGTGTAAAGCCTAATACGGTTTTGAAGCCAGGAATATTTGAAAATGACAATGTTTTGAATCAATTAAGATGTGGAGTAAGTTGATTTTCTCCAACTTTATTGATAACATTAATGTAATGATTTATTTCAAATTTGTTGAGAAACATCTGGTCTATTGTGATAGGGTGTGCTAGAGGCAATTAGGATAAGTTGTGCTGGGTATCCAACAAAAAGATCCTTTGATGAATTTTTGGAACGATTCGGAATGTTGGCTCCAGACGTACTAGACGGGTAAATATTTTGTGTTTAATATCCTAAAATATGAAACGAATACCAAATGCTAAATCATGAAAAAAAGACGCAAGTATAATGTTTATGAAAAAAAAGTTAAATTAACAAGTAACAATTTGTATGCAGATCTGATGAGAAGTCAGCATGTGTAGCGATTTGTGATAGATTTGGATTGAAAGGGTATCAGGTACTAAGATGAATTTCAAACTATTATCATGGACATATGATATAAACAGGTACGCTTACATGATTTCAGATAGGAAAAAGCAAGGTTTTCCTTAGGGCTGGACAGATGGCTGAATTAGATGCAAGGAGAGCTGAGGTTCTTGCAACAGCAGCAAGAAGAATTCAGAGGCAAATCCGAACATATCTTACCCGTAAAGAATTTGTTATCCTTAGAAGGGCCACAATCATTATGCAAAAGAACTGGAGAGGTAACTTTGTTTTCCACTTAACTGAATTATTCAATAAATTGAACGATATAAAAAGAATACCATGCTGATTTACAACATTATTCTATGCCATATTTATAATAAGCATTATCCTTAAAAAGTATGAAATAACAATTTTGGTACAAACAGCAAGACTTGCACGTAAGTTGTATGATTACTTAAGGAAGGAAGCTGCATCAATCCGCATACAAAAGCACACTCGTGGGGGTGCAGCAAGAACATCATACAAGAGTTTACAAGGAGCTGCATTATCTATTCAAACTGGGCTTAGAGCAATGGCTGCACGAGATGAGTACAGACACAGAAGAAGGAACAAAGCTGCAACCATAGTTCAGGTAAATTATCTATCGTGAATATTACAACATAATTAGTGGCTATAATGTTAGTTTTTAGGATAACTATCAATTTCTTGTTTTTGTAGACTGAATGGAGGAGATTCCATGCTCATTCTGCTTATAAGAATCAGAAGAAAGCAACTCTTACACTTCAGTGTCTGTGGAGATCAAAGGTAGCAAGGAAAGAACTAAGGATGCTGAAAATGGTATGTGCCTCATCTCTCTAGTATCAAAGTTTCATTTAACCATAACCTGAAAATTCTAAAATTTGCAATGCAGGCTGCACGAGATGCCGGGGCCCTTAGAGAAGCTAAGGACAAGCTTGAGAAGCGTGTTGAAGAGCTAACATGGAGACTAGACTTTGAAAAGCATTTGAGGGTAAATGTTTTATATATAAAAGGGACAATAAAATGTTAATGTTATAACTTCTTTTGTACTCCTTATATTAGAGGTTCAAAACCAAAAGGAGAATAATTGACAGAATATTGAATATATATGATTGCTAGTAAATGCAAATACTTTAAAAAAACAAATTGTGATTTTTCTAAAGGTTTTCTGCTACTTTCAGGTTGATCTTGAAGAAGCAAAGGGACAAGAAATCACAAAATTGCAAAATGCTTTGCAAGAAATGCAAGGAAAACTGGATGAAGCACAAAATCAAATCCTACATGAGAAAGAAGCAGCAAAAATAGCTATTGAACAAGCTCCTCCAGTCATCAAAGAAGTACCGGTTATAGACAATACCAAAGTGAAGGAACTGGAAAACCATAATCATAAACTGGAGGTATTGCAACAAATGTAAAGTTAATACACAATTATTTCACTAATCTTAGTTATGCACCCTGAACAAATGATCTCAAAAATGTGAGTAGTTTATATAGAACAGCACGGCTGGAGACCTTATACAATCTGTCTATGTGCAGGATGATATTGTAGAGCTGAAGAAGAGAGTTGAGGAGTTTGAGCACAAGTACAATGAAGTTGAAAATGAAAACAAAGAGAGACTTAAAGAATTGGAAGAATCACAAGTCAAAATCTCAGGACTTCAGGAGACTATTGAAAGGTACATAAAAGGCGTTCAGTTACATTAGAGGTGGCGAGATAGGTGTGTGTGGTGGGTTGAGTAACGGGTATATATATGTAAAATCTCAGGACTTCCGCCTCTGCGGCTACACATATGTAAAGCCTCTAATCGTATCCTCACTCTGTATTTTATATACACATAATCAGGTTAGATGCGAACTTGTCCAACCTCGAATCAGAAAACCAGGTTTTACGCCAGCAAGCATTGGTTGCTTCAACTATCGAGGACCTCAATGAAGAAACTGAACAGTAAGAGTACACAGATTATTTTGAACTCCTAATAACATTTCTAATTATTTAACAAGGAGAGGTTCTCTCCTCCTACTAATTACTCCTACCCATTAGATCAAGACAAGTGTCAAAATCAAGAGAGGAGATGAGGAAAGTGGATTACAAGTTTCATCATTTAGTGGGTAGGAGGATGGAGTAGGAAGATTTAGTAGGAGGAAGTAACATTGTCCTTTTTAAGAACATATTAATATTTCACTTCTTTCAGCCTCAAAAGCAAGATCAAAGAGTTAGAGTCAGAGAATGAACTTCTCCGCAACCGAAAAGTGGTTGTAGAGCACATAACCACACCTGAAAAGCTATTTCCGCAACTTCAGGTAAATTTGACAATGTAATGTGGACTTTCCTTCCAGATGAACGGTTGACAATAAATATTGATCTTTTATGAAATTGCAGAGTTTGGATAACGGTCATGAAACGAAGGATAACTTTGAAACACCACATGTGGAGCAAGAAAGGACAAAGGTAATATTACAAATGATGAATTAACTCTTAAAAAAATTACAAGCATTTAATGTAATATTACAATGACAGAGTAATTTATTTTTGCAGGAGGTGGACAACAGTATGTCATCTCTAACAAAACAAAAATCACTAACAGACAGACAGCAAGTATGAATTTATAACTGAGACCCATTTCATTGTTTTTAAAATACAAATGGAACCAACGAGTTTTCTTTTCTTCTCTTTTTAACAATCAGGAAAACCACGATGTTTTGATCAAGTGTCTGCTGGAAGATAAACGTTTTGACAAGACCAGACCTGTTTCCGCATGTATCGTCTACAAAACATTAGTTCAATGGAGGTCTTTTGAGGCAGAGAAGACACATATATTTGACAGGATTATTCACACGATTCGAGCTTCTATAGAGGTAGTATTTTAGTTATTCTCACGATTTCAAGTATCTGCGGGAAAATAAACTAATCTGGCATTCTTAATCATTGAAGACTCAGGACAACATCAAAGATTTAGCATATTGGCTATCAACAACTTCAACTCTTTTGTTCCTACTACAAAGTACAATAAAAGCCAGCGGTTCACCCTACAAGTCTCCACACCGAAACCGTGCCTCACCCACCACATTGTTTGGTCGAATGACGCAAGTAAGATCTTGTTAGCATGTTTCATGTATCACAAACTCTCATTAAAGTTTTAAAATTTATAAATCTCAACTACACGCTAGCAGGGTTTGCGTGCATCTCCTACAGGCATGAGTATCTCTAGTGGGTATAGTGGAATGGAAGGGAATCCGAATACACAATCAAAAATAGAGGCCAAGTATCCTGCACTTTTGTTCAAGCAACATCTAACAGCCTGTGTGGAAAAATTGTATGGTATGATTCGGGACAGCTTGAAGAAAGAAATAAGTCCATTTTTGAATTCATGTATTCAGGTAAAAAAGAATATCAAAAAGAGAGGATAGATTGTCAGTAAAGGTAATCCAATAAAACTACATTTTAAGCTTGAAATATGCTAACAGGCACCAAGATCTACACGGGTCAGACCAACAAGAGGGGCATCACGAAATATTCTATCAAATATTGTGGCAAAACAACAGGCATCAATGATACACTGGCAAAGCATTGTTAATAGCTTGGATAACACCTTGGGAATTCTGTCTGAAAATTATGTAAGCATAGAAACTTACATCAATTCTACTTGTAATAAGCATGCAGTGCTGATGTTTCATCTTTAGGTCCCTTCAATTATCACAAGGAAAATCTTCAGTCAGGTGTTCTCATTCATAGATGTCCAGTTCTTCAATAGGTAATGCAACTCTATGAAATACTTCAAAAATATTTTTTATTAATGTTGCTTTGGTTTCAAATATTATATAATTTGTGACTTTGCAGCTTACTGCTTCGTCGTGAATGTTGCTCGTTTAGTAATGGAGAATATGTGAAGTCTGGTTTGCATGAACTTGAACAATGGTGCAAGAAAGCAACCGATCAGGTAATCAATATTCCTCAAGAACTGCACCTGAAATTCAAGACAAGAATTCGTTTCATTTTATTTTTTTAATCATGCAGTTTGCTGGATCTTCATGGGATGAGTTACAACACATTAGGCAAGCTGTTGGGTTACTGGTATAATGTTCTACACTACTAAATTTACAGAAGTAACACCAGTGACGGATTAAAAATAAATCTAATTAAAAAAGCTCATGTAGGTATCACACCAAAAGACTCAAAAGTCCATGGAGGAGATCGCAAATGAACTCTGCCCGGTAATTTTGTGAACTTTTACCATCTTTCTAATTATTTAATTATTTTATCTACACAGAGAAGTGCTTCAAGATTTGCAATTTAAGATATGATTGCCAAAACATAAAATATAAGATTATCAAAAATCCAATTTTATAATTTCTTTCTCTTTTTCCTTTTAATGTAGATACTGAGTGTTCCACAAATATATCGTATTGGAACAATGTTTTGGGATGACAAATATGGTACCCAAGGATTATCTCAAGAGGTAAGGAGTCTAACAATTTCATTATTTATCCTTGAGCAAGATGAGAGCTTAGACTATACTTATACCAGAACTCTGTGACATCTGGAAAAATTTCATACAGTTGGTTCTTAATTACTCCTTGAAAAACTAAAATTAACAGCATCAGATGGAACCAAAAAAATTCATGGAAAATATAAGAGGAATACTGCATTTAGGTCTATTGTGGCCATACACAATGTTTATAATTACAAAAAGTTTACATCAATTTTATAATTGTTCATTTCATATTTCACAAACTTTAGGTAATTGGCAAGATGAGATCACTGATGGCAGAAGATTCAATCAGCATGCCCAACAATTCCTTCTTGCTTGATGTGGATTCCAGGTAAATAACACGACATAACTAAAACTGATTGTCAAAACTGAAAATGCTAACACATAACTAATAGACATTTTATTTTCACATGTTTAGCATACCATTCTCTTTGGAAGAAATATCCCAATCTTTCCTTGATGTCAATTTATCTGATATCGAACCACCACCCCTCCTGCGTCAGAGATCGGATTTTCATTTCCTGTTGCAGCAAATAGATTGAAAGATCTTCATTTATATGTGAGGTTAGCAGAAGAAAGCAGAACTCTGCTGTAATTAATTGTTGCAGATCCCATTTTGTATCCAAGGGAGCTACCACATGGTGATAACATGAGTGCTAAGAATGTGATTTTTTGTTCATTCTTTCTTCCATTCAAAATTCAGATGCTGAGTTGACATTTTTTAATTTATTACAGAGTGATATTGGTAGTGTGATTTGGAAATTGGTTTTTGTAAAGAAGACAAAAACTGGTAGTTTTGAAGATGAGTGAGAGATGTGTAAAGATGTTTGTTACAATATATGTGATTGGTTTTGTTTTCTGCACATGACATTGTATTTGTTTTCAGTTTCCAAGCTGGTCTGTTGTCATTATAATGTGTTCAAAGCTAATGTGCTTTCAAATCAAATTGGCAAAATGAATTTCTCACAAATCCAACACCAAAACTTGTTATCTTAGCATATTAATCTGTACATTTGCATGTAATTGAACCTTAGCTTAAATTCTCTCTTTGAAAACTCTTATCTCATGTCATGGAACTACTGTTGACTTGTGTAAAATTCTCCAATTCCAACCGCAATGTGATTGCAAACAGAAGAAAATCAAAGTAAAAATATAACCATGTAATGAAAACCGACATTTCAGGCTTGCAAATTTTAGGGTTAAAAGATAGGCAGGGCATCCGACCTAGAAACCCTATGAATAACATGCGAACGACAACAGTAGCATGTAATTTACAGAAATTTTGACTGATTACCAGTTAACATTGCATGATAAAATTCGTATGTATGTCATCATATTGATTCGTGTTCGTTCCTTTTGTGGGAAATAATTCGTTGCAACACTTCGATTCTTGAATCAAAATCAGCATAATAACGTTGATTAAACAATGACTACAGGAAAATACAACGCTCTCGGAAACAAGAAATGTGGAAATGTCTGTAATCTGCTAGCATTTTTGCAAGAATTTCGTATATATCCTTACAAATCTCCTTAATTGTATATATATCCTTACAAAAATCAATATTATGTATATATCCTTCTAAACTTTCTAAACTCTCAAATATGTCCTTATACTTAATTTATAATAGTTAAAAATAAAAATAT
>JAUEJL010068027.1:0-17077 GCA_032274825.1 Drosophyllum lusitanicum | reverse complement strand
CCGTGGACGTAGGTCGTGACCCCGACGACCGAACCACGTTATATCTTGTGTCGTGACTTGTCTTGTTCTTGTTATCCACATATTATATTCTAACGCTTGTTTAGGTGTCTAGATCCTAATATTTTATGTGTTGTGACTATTATATGGTAGTGGTCATGATTGATGCCTGCTTATTAAGATCATGAGCACAATTGTTTTACTGATATGGGCACTATTGTTTTATGGCCTTGGGTGTTTAACTGTTTACTAAGATTTGGTCACACCCAAAGCTATACTTAACACTCTTGTTTGCCGAAACGATTTTTTGTTTTAGCAGGTTTTTAAAATATTCAAATTATACTTTAATGTATGCGATCTAATCATTTATCTTATTCTTTTCTATACCTCAAACCATTAAAGAAGTGTGCACTTAGCAAGAATTGAACTCAGATCTATTTTGAGACTTTATAGACATTTTATTACTAGACTATATTGAGATTGTTATATTTAAAAAACAATGATCCTTGTAATCTTTTTTTTCCGTTTCAAAATCATGTAGAGGTGGTCACAACCAAACGTGACCATGAATTTTATGGTCTGGTGACATAAAACAATCATTTCTTCTCTCTCTGGCATGGTGGGAATTTGATCTAAAGTTCTTAATGTGTTGTTAATTGTATTAAAAAAACTATTTAATTTGTAACAAAATACACACTACAAAAAATGTGTATATGGAAGGAGGAAAACCGTGCCAAATACTAAAAAAAACTATGCCAAATACTATTTAGCAAGGTTTTGGCTCCGTCCTAGATATGAGGGTGTCAAAAACATTTAGATCGAGGTAAATCCGTGTCAAATACTATTAGACATGGTTTTTCACTTTTGTGCCATTTAATGAGTATTTGGCATGGTTTGAAGAAAACGGTGTCAAATTCCTATTTGGCAGGCATTCAAACCCCGTGTCAAATGGGTATGTGGCACTAAATATTCCCGATCCTAAAGAGCAATTGGCATTAAAAGTTACTTGTCCCCGATAAGCAATAGGCACTAACACTTTCACGTGTCAAAGGAGCATTTGGAACGCTATTAAATATCGTTTCAAATGCGATTTTGTCACAATCTTATCTGTTCCAAATATAATTCGTTACCCATTACTCAATCATGTCCAATATACATGAACTTTTTTACACTGAAAAGTCAAACAAATATCGAAAGCATGATAAGTCAAAAAGAGTTATTCGACTTCCTTAAATCATCCATAATATCGTGTTAAATATGATAATAGGAGATTATGAAATACATATAATGAATGCATACATTGAATTAATTATGAATTTGTACTTGAGGAATTGTTATCCTTATCATCTACCTATGCATTTTGTTAAACCCCATCACCACCATCGCTCGCAATGACAAGCAATTAAGAACTCATTATCTAAATCTAAATCATATGTATCAAATACAAATTATCGATGTAAGACGCAAACGTAGCTTCAAGTTAATCGAGATTCTTGAATCAATGATGTTAAGAGTTTGTTGAACTAAATCAAGCACGAACTGAGATGATCAATTAAGCATATCAATAAGGCGCATATAGAATGCGATCACAAAGTTTCAAGGATTAGTCATAGTCAAATACACAGTTGGTTAAAATGGGTCGGTTATAGTCAAATATGGTCAAAATTGTTAAGTGTTAAACATCTTGGATCCAAAGCTCAACTTCATAGATGTAGAGCCTTCATCAACCGTTTCATATGGTATATACAATGATATCTTAAAATCTTCAATCAACATCTAAAAGATCACACACTCTCGTATTGCCTTGAATATGCAAAATATTACATAACATTCACTAATCACTCTCTTTTTCTTAATGATATGGCCACATGGTCTCAAGCTAACCATGACACTCTACACCATTTGCTCATCTTTCTTATATATAGAGAGTGATGAAGCTAGAAAGACAACAAAGAATGGCGTTTTTCATCAAAGTTCATGTTCTACAAATATGTGGCTTCGATATCTTCAAAACAGTTTACTGTAACTTTGCCACCAATCAAAGAGGTAAGTAAAAAGTTTGATTTAACATATGCTTCATATTTCATTTCCCCCAACTTTTGAAACATAGATTGATTAATTACTATTGCATAAGCAAACTAGAAATCGTGAACCTAGCTAATTGTTTGGCAACTAAGAGCTTTTTGGTCTTTGCATTCTTACATATTGATTATATCTATTGGTTCCGGATGGCGTTGAACCCGCAATCGATTTCTTTAATGGAGGATCTTGATGAAGTTGCAAAGAAAGTCAAGGTTTGTTTGGTTCACCCTCCTGTTCCCAAGATGGGGTAGCAAAATAGGCTGGTCGCCAGTCGGGTAACATGTCAAATGGGTTATTTTCTGGCGTAGGCTGAAATAAGCTAAGTTGGCGAGACAACGATAAAACAAAATCATCCCCTTGATATGGAAATAGTTTGAAAATGCCATCTCTAGCCTCTGTCAGTTGTCTTGATCTTTGAACTTACATTTTCGTTGTAGTGGTTTGTTAGGATGAGTTTCAAGCAAAGGATGATGGTTTGTTGAATCCGGACTTCCATCGGAGTATGCCATTGCTAACAAGGATGTAGATTTTGAGAACGCTTTGCAAAATGGTGGTGGAAAGGTACCCGCGGGTGGTGGTGTTAGCGTCAACTCTAGTAAAACCAAATCCGAAAAACACAAAGATAAAATGAGAAGAAAAGAAGCAAGGATGGAAGTTCTTCCAAATCTTTAAAGAAGAAAAGAAAATCTCAATGAACGAAATATTAGAGTATATAGATTAGGGTTTAGTATAAGATAGCCCAGCCCTATTGTATAGATAGGCTAGGGCGCATTAGGGTTTCATATTAGGGTTTCTATTGTACCCTTTGTACTCTATAAATAGTTATCAATGTAATACTAAATACCTACGGGGTTTTCACTATTCTACACGAAATTGTATTCAACTCTAGAATTTTAAATGTTGGGTATTAACAGTTTTGACTTAACCATACATGCATAAGGTTATGTTTTCCAATTGTGATGTTTTGGTAAAAACTGGGGGCCTTGTCTTCTTTGGAGGACATGTTCTATGTTCGTTTGTAATTATTTAACAGGAAAGAAGAAAAACTTGGTTTATGTTAAGAGCACCCATAGTGATAACTAGCATCACTGTCATTACTAGCTGTTATGTCAGCATTTCTAACTCATCGCTAACCACCCGTAAGGATTACTAGCATCACTACCATAAGTGAACACACACACAATTACAGAATTACTTATCTTCATTCTATTAGTTGAAAAGAAAAAAATAACAAAAAAGGTTAACGGGGACGGCCGCTCGTTACCACCACAACAAGGCTTCCTATGACAAGCACCTCACAAGCGTGTAGCAATGGTCTTCGCAAGCATTTGTGCTTGTTTTCCTTGTTATGCTACATAACGAGCTTGCGGGTGTTTTAACTTTTAAGGAAGAATTGCATGTGTGGGCATAAAAAGGGTTTTGATAACGGACCTGATCTTGTTATAATCATTTCGTCAATCACACTCATAAAATTGATAAGCTAAAGAAACAAATTATGAGAAGTTGAAAGGTAAAAATTGACATTAAGGGCTTGTTTGTTTTTCAAATAAGGTCTTATTTTAAGGAAACTTTTGCGGGTGGACAAACATTTTTTATAAAGATCGTTTTTTTTAGACATAAGACCTTTTATCTTATTTTCACTTATTCTTATCGCTTCACACGTTCACACCTTTTATCTTATTTTTTCCGGGCTTATTTTTTATAAGCTCGTTTTTTCAGCTTATTTTTCACGAGTTCGGGTTATTTTTTTCTTGTAACTCATAATAAACTCAAAAGTCAAAAAATAAGCTAGAGAAACTAGCTTATAAAAAATAAATCCGAAAAATTAGCCGGTATAGCTTCAACCCTTCCACCGTTGGAGAACTCGATCCTTGTCGGACCACTCCACCACCAGGGGAGGAACTTAATAGGGGCAGGGGAGGGCTGTGGCCCCTCTAAAATTTTTCGCTCAATTAATATTTTACTATAATTTATATAATAAAATATTTGTATCTTAAAAGAGATTTAAGGGTGACCCTCTCCAAAATAAAATTATTACATTTGCCCCTTCAAGTTCCGCCACTACCCAGCACTCGATGGCGAGTTGGCGACATCGGACGATTGATCCCTCATTGGCGGCAGCCCTTCTATCAATTCTGTTGTTGGACCACTCCACCAAGCATTTCTCTGTTGTTCAATCTGCTACAGGTATGTTATTCAATCTGTTATATGTCCTCCATCACTCGATATTTGATTTTTCTCTATTGTTATCTGATTTGGGTGCAATCTGATTTTGGTCTACTACACATCGATAAAGAAGTTCTTCAAGTTTGCATCTTTAAATTTGCTTTAGACGTCTCTCTCTGTTATGTGATACAAATCTTATGGTTTATATTTCAAGAGAAGTTTTGCTTCAAGTTATGAATTCCCATGTACTTATGGTTGTGCTTTTTGACTGTGTTTAGTGATATTTTTCTCTCCTCCAATGCTCACCAACTGTTTGGTATAATGTCTAAAAGAAATTTAGGTTGCCTTAGGGTTCGGTTCATCCAATCACACTACAATAATACAATTTCAAAACCCAAATCAACATGATCATAAAAGGAAACCAAAATCTTTAATAGCTTAAGTGATTCCTAAGAATATTGAACTGAGTACTATAATATAAAACATACATCTAGTCCCACATTTATACGAGTTTACGTTTCAAATGGTCTTAAATTGTTCAACTTTCAGCATTTTAATTTCAGTTTGTTACAGTGCAATGGATGAACAAAGTAATAAATTCATTCAATTTGTTATGTGATTTATCTTGTTCTTCATTCCCCATCTAAAAAATCCAGTTTTCATTATTGATTTTTGATCAAAGTCCCTACTTTTATAGTTTTCCTGAATATGAGTTTCCTGCCTACAAATTGTAATTTGTTATTGTCTAATAGATGAACCACGTAAAGATCTATTTGTTCTCTCAGTTTGTGTGATAATAAATTGGTTGAAGCCACAATTATTGAATATGAGCTTCTTGGTTGAGCTTCGTGCGAGATAGCGAGAGTTACGAAACAACAGCGATAGCCGATGTGACTTATCGCTTATGACAATACGACATACGAGTTACGTTTGGACGATTGTGAATCTAAACCCTAAGTTCAACTCTGAGTGTCTGACCGACTGACGATTGACGATTGACGATTGACCGATTATGAATCAAGAATCAAAACCCTAAGTTGACTCGAAGACTCCTCAGTCCTCAAGCTGTAAGTTTCTAAATAATCTTGGTTTATGAGTTTATGTTTCTGAAATCTGAATATGAAATTCTGAATGCCTGAATTCTGACTCAACGAAAATTTTGTATTCTTGTTTTTGGAATAGTCGAATAGAGTTTCTGTAATTCTGTAGATAGTGGCTTGAATCGGCAATTGGGGCAAATCCTTTAATCAGGTGTATAATTTCCTATATAAATATTATTGTAGATAAACGATCACGACGTTTTAAATTTATAACTTGTAACTTTTTTCTTCAACAATACTTATCATATATAACTATTAATTGTTATATAATCTTTAGTTTGATTATAGATTATAAGATAAATAAACATTATATAATATACTTATATTATTTTTTGAATTTAAGTAATATTTTATTAACCTCTTACCTTATTTAATATTAGAATTGAATTTTATGTTATTTTTTAATTTAAGTAACATTTCATTCGCCTGTTAAAAAAGTAACATTTTATTTATCTCACATCTTATCTTATCTTATATTAAAATTGAGTTTAAATAATATCTTAATTTATAGTCAAATAAGTTTTATCAATCTCCTACCTTATCTCAAATAAGTCTTCTTTTAATTTTAAAAGATAAAGGATATAAATAATATAAATTTACATTATATTTATTTGGGAAGATTATGTTAATAATGAGACAATTTTTATGATTAATCATAAAAAGCTAGTTTTGTGTGTTAAACAAAGTTTAAAAACCAAACAATGAGTTTTAAAGTTGGATAGGTCGGTTTGAGTCGGCCTTGACGGTTAAACAAATTCTAATACCAGGTTAATTGGTTTGTACAAACATGACTACACGAGTCTGGAATTGCTACGCGGGTGAGCATGCGACCCGATAGACTAAAAAAACCGATGAACTAGATCGGGACCGTTCTAGACAAGGTCCGGTCGGTCCGGTCTGGTAACTGGTCCTTGTTTTTATAGATTTCGAATTCCAATCCAATTTGATTTTATTTGATAAAATATATAAAACAATTAATAGACCGAAAAAACTGACAAATCAAACCGGACTAAAAACTGACAAATCCTAGCACCCCCCACCAAAAAAAAAAAAAAAAAAAAAAAGAATTCCTGTCACATGGACTCGAGGAGTAATTGCTAGCCATCTGCCGTCACTCCACTGTTCGCCGCCCCCATTTACCGTCGCTCACCCGTTGCCCGCCGTCCTTCAACTCGCCATTGCGAATAGAAATCGTTGTCCTCCAACTGTCTCCGCTGCTGGCCCTCAACCTTTCCCTAACGCTTCCCTTCACTGCCGCTGTCGGTCACCGGCACTCGACCTCAGTCCACCACCGTACAATAACCTCCAACAAAACAACAGTGGGTTACGTTCTCAGTCCTGACCCTATTATTAAGGTTAATTTCTAACCTTAAAATCTAAGTATGTTAAAATTACAAACTGTATTATGATTAATTGATTATTACTTGTTGATTTGAACATATTAGCATGTAATTTTACTTCGTAATTGGTATTGTTACTTGTGAATTTTATCAATAGTTATGGAGATAGAGCTTGGAATTATAGTTTGATGAATCATGGATTTTAGTCGAGCGAAATAAGGACACTTAATAATTTCGTGTCAAATTAAGCACCAATACATAGTAAACCTAGAATACACGATTTGATTTTTTTCCTTCAAATTTTCAATTTGGCATATGCTGGTTTATGACTCTGGTTGTTCTTGTTGCTAACTGTGAAATTTAGTAGTGAGTTTGTGATAATTGTTATATTACTATTGTTTTTGCTATTTATTGTTCGAGCTGTTCTAAGGCCAAGCGTACTGGGTTTTCCGAATGCTTCGGGTAGGTGATCGGGTTGGCTGGGTTCCTTTGGGAACACCACTACGCCTACCCCTTTGGGTTGGCATTTGGTTTCCCACACCCGAGTAACCCGTTTACTTTCTATTTATTTTTTTATTTTTTTGTGAGTGTATAAGAGAGAGTAATGAGAGAGAAAATATTGGGTTGGTTTGGGATATGTGCTACTTGGGTTTCGGGTAAAAGAGAGAAAAGGAAGAAGAAGTGATGTGGCAGGTGGGTTTGGTTTGGTTTGGGAAGACTACTACTCATGGTCTAACCTACCCGTTACCCAACATACTCATATCGCCACCTCTAATGAGGTGCCCCCAACAAAGTTATATCCTGGATCCGCCACTGCCTTCATCCATTATAGTGCAGTCTCATACCTGTAGCAAGTAATATCTCACACATCCCGGCTTTTCATTCTTGGCAGAAAACTTCGAGTAGCGCTCTCGACACACAGTTTCCCACCACCTCTTTGCCGCCCATCCAATGCACCTGTTCCTGGCATCATGCAAGTTGGAACTTCCCTCCATCGCCCTCTACACCTATCCTGGCAGCAAGCTAATCGCAGTTAACTCCCTTCTTTCCTTTTCTTTTAAAATTTGGATTTTATTGAATATTTGTATATGGATTCCTTTTAATTGTTTTATCTTTTATGTATACAGGGTCCCTAGTTTGTTAATTGCTATGTGTATGTATGTGCTTTTAGAGACTATTTATGGTTTATGTTCTTCGATCACAACATAGTTCTCACTCGTAATTTCAATATCATGCAACTAGGAGCAATAGAAATTTGATGTTCAAATTTGGGATTTCATTAGTGATGGTTATAAATTAATTTTAATTTGTTTGAAATTGGCAATGAAGAGGGAAATTCATAATTATCTATCACATAATAGGCATCTCTTAATCTATAAGTAATGATTTGAGTTATTTGTAGAGCTGATTATTTATCTCATCTTTCTCCCCCTCTCAGGTTGGAGATTGAAGGGTGCTAATGAGGGGCCATTTTTGGTTTACCTTGATAAACGCTTTTTTTGTTTAGTCACTACCTACCCAGAACTCTGTTAGCTACTGTGCACTAGGCTAAGGAGCTTGCCCAGCAAAAGGGTTAAGGATTTGAGTACAATAGGGGAGCTGAACAGGATTGTGGACCTGCATAGGGGCTGGTAGCAAAAAGAAAAAAAGGCAGAACCCAAGGCTAACAGTCAAATGCGTTTTTTGTTAATTCATTGTCGAACATACTACTCAAATGTCTCAATATCTGCAAATAGTCAAATTACTCGGTATGGCCGCCTTGGCCAAATTGACAATGCTAGGCAAGTATTTGATTGTTTACCGAAAAAGAACGTCGTTTCATGGAACTCAATTGTCGCGTGTTATTTCCAAAACAACCAACCTAACGAAGCCCGCAGTATGTTTGAACAAATGCCTGAAAGAAGCATTGTTTCTTGGAATGGCTTGATTTCAGGGTATGTTAAGAATAGGATGGTAAAAGAAGCCCGAGATGTGTTTGATCGAATGCCTGAGAGAAACATTATTTCCTGGACTGCAATGATAAGAGGTTACATAGAAGAGGGCTTGGTTTCAGAGGCGGAATCACTTTTCTGGGAGATGCCCCAAAGGAATGTTGTGTCATGGACAGTGATGTTGGGTGGACTTATCCAAAACAGTCAAATTGACAAGGCTCGTCAACTCTTTGAGTCCATGCCAGAGAAAGATGTGGTTGCTTCGACTAGTATGGTTGGTGGATATTGCCAGACAGGTCGATTGGATGAAGCACGGGAACTATTTGATGAAATGCCTGAAAAGAACGTGATTTCATGGACGACCATGATTTCTGGTTATGTCCAAAATCACCGTGTTGACATTGCTAGGAAACTCTTTGAGGTGATGCCCAACAAAAATGAGGTGTCATGGACAGCTATGTTGATGGGCTACACACAATGTGGTAGAATGGAAGAGGCTATGGAGCTTTTCAATGCCATGCCTTACAAGTCTGTGGTTTCATGTAATGCCATGATACTAGGGTTCAGCTACAATGGGGAGGTAGCTAAAGCAAGGGAGATATTCGATCAGACGAGGGACAAGGATGGCGCAACATGGAGTGCAATGATTAAAACTTATGAAAGAAATGGTTTTGAATTAGAAGCCCTTAAACTATTTTCATTGATGCAAGCACAACGTGTTGCACCCAATTTCCCTTCATTGATCAGTGTCCTCTCAGTTTGTTCTAGCCTTGCTAGTCTTGATCATGGTAGACAAATTCATGCTCAGTTGGTCAAGGCTTTGTTTGATACCGATGTGTATGTTGGATCAGTATTGATCACGATGTATGTAAAATGCGGTGATTTGGTAAAGGCCAAGAACGTATTTGACAGATCTCCTACCAAGGATATAGTTATGTGGAATTCTATGATTACAGGTTATGCACAACATGGTTTAGGAGAAGAAGCTTTGGAAATTTTTCACAAATTGTCTTTTTTAGGCATTGCTGCAGATGATGTTACTTTCATAGGAGCTCTCTCAGCGTGTAGTTACACTGGGAAGATTGACGAGGGGCTTGAAATATTTGAGTTGATGAAGTCAAAGTATCTTGTTGACCCAAAAACTGAACACTATGCTTGCATGGTGGATATGCTTGGCCGAGGTGGTAGGCTAAAGGAGGCAATGAGTTTAATCAATAAGATGCCAATGGAGGCTGATGCTATTATCTGGGGTTCTTTAATGGGTGCATGTCGAATTCATATGAACCTTGAGATGGCTGAAGTGGCAGCTAAGAAACTTTTACACCTTGAGCCTAGAAACTCAGGACCATATATCTTGCTGTCAAACATATATGCTTCAAAAGGTAAATGGTCTGCGGTTGCAGACCTTCGGAAAACAATGAGATCACATAATGTAACAAAATCTCCTGGTTGTAGTTGGATAGTGATTGAGAAGGAAGTCCATATGTTCAGAGGTGGGGAAAGTAGACTTTACCCTGAGCTTATGGGGATGTTAGAATACTTAAAGGGGTTACTGAAAGAATCTGGTTACTCTCCGGATGGAAGTTTTGTACTGCATGATGTAGATGAAGAGGAGAAGGTGCACAGTTTGGGGTATCACAGTGAGAAACTGGCAGTGGCATATGGACTTTTGAAGGTGCCAAAAAGGATGCCAATTCGGGTAATGAAAAATCTTAGGGTTTGTGGAGATTGCCATTCTGCTATTAAGTTGATTGCACAAATGATGGGTAGGGAGATCATTTTGAGAGATGCAAATAGGTTCCATCACTTTAAAGATGGGTTATGCTCTTGCAGGGATTATTGGTAATTAATACCTCGGCAAAGGCCTGCAAAAGAAAATCTAACCTTACATATATCTTAAGGAAGAGACTGATGTTGAACTTTAAAAGGCTCGACAAGACAAGGATAGCATGTGTCCTTCCAAGAGAAGGAAATTAACCAAACAATGAGAAGGCGGGCTAGCTAGCTAATGACCTAATGTTAGTGAAGCTTTGACAATGAGACTGCCCATGGGAAGGACATCATTCTTTTGTTTGATTCCTTCACTCTCACATGATGATTCGATCTGAATTTATAGTAGATTGATTTCGCCATCATTATCATGGACTATAGATCTATTTGTTTTTGGTTGAATTTACTTGGGTAAGGTAGGAAGATCTTAGTTGTCATATGGGTACTTATGATGGTCGTATCATTGTTAATATGTATTTATAACATCATATTTTGTATAATATAACGGTATTATGGTGGTTTTGGCATAATCATATCCTTTTATTATCACACTTGCTCAAATAATGTCATGGAATATGAATACTACTAGTACTCTGAATTAATTTCCAAACATGGTCTTCTATAACCCACGAGGGTATAGCATAGTACCCAACAGTTAAGCTTATTTTAGGGTCTGACTAACAAATTTGGTTACTTTTTCTCCAGTGACTTGCTTGCGTTGGACTAAATCTATGGCAAGCACCCAAGTAGAGTATCATCAAGTAGAGGAAAGATACATTAAATCACATGCTTATTCAACAAAGAGCAGGTATTATGTGTTTAGTGGTAACTTTTGGTGGGGATCAAAATTAACCAATATTAGAAATACTTGGGGCAGTTTCTCCATGCTGATACAAGCACCTTAGTTTCAAGATTTTTTTGGAAGCCTAATAGTAGATGTTGCATTAAGATTCAGATGATGTCTTCATGTTTAATTTGTGGGTTGCTTTCTTAACTACCGATCTGAACTCTGGATGCTTCAAAAGGTTATGTGTAGTTATTGATATTGAACGATTAAAAGTATAATCGGCACATATCTTACTGACAACCGTTTTGGGTAATTAGCCAAGTGCGTTTAACTAATTCAGTTGATGTGATCTTGTAAGCGTTCGCTTTATGTGCAATTGTGCATGGTCGATTAGATTTACTATAATTGCTTATTAAACCAGGTTTTATGTGCACAAATTGTTATCATAGTTCATCTAGCATTTAAGCATGTGGCAGATTTCTTTTTAACTTTTAAGGTCTAGTTGTAGTTTTATAAATTCATTTTTTTATTATCATGATTTACAGTATTGGGAATGGCGACCTTATCAAGAAATCTATTCTAATTTGTATATTTGTTAGAAACTAAAGACAGTTTTTTGATTAATATATTATCTTGTTTTCAGATCAAACTTTTTTTTATAACGCGATGGGTGTTACTTGCAGGATGTTCATGAGAGATTTGGTACAGAATCTCATTCTTTAGCCACTGCACGCTTCAATTAACATTTCTTACTTTCTCTTGCATCATGCGGATCTTGTATATATGCATGATGAATTAATATTGTATATTACCAATTTCATCTGGTATGGAGTCGATCACACCAGTTCCAGCAAAAGAGGAGAATCTCTGGTCTCTTGAACGTTGTAACATCTCTTAAATTATCACATAGAGGAATTTTGGATGCTGTTATTAGTCAAGGCTTTTGCGAACAAGTTTTTATTATGAAAAATCATAACTATTTCTTTTTTCCATTGGCGAAAGAGTACTTTAGTCTTTTTGTTGGTTCCTTTGAACTTGTAGTTCTAATATCTTCTTCTTGCTTCTTGTTGGCTATGAAATGACTCTGAGGGGATTCAAAAGCAGAATATGAGTTGAAAGATCTGAAACAGCAATTAAAAGATGACTTCCCTGTTGGTCCACTGATTGAGAAGTGTTTCAAATTGGACCAGGTACTGATTTTTTTATTTTATATGCTAATTATCTTCTTTAGGTCTGGAGAACATATTTCTACTTGCTAACATAAGTAATTTTGGATTTTTTTATAGAATTTGTTCACTAGGTCAAGGATCTTGTACAGTTGTACCTACCTTTCCTTGTTCTCAATTTTGTAGCTTACTATCTATAATATCTTCTTGCCTGTATTACCTGTAGTATCTACAATATGATAGAGATGCCATGATACATCTTCTTAGAGTATTATTCAGTTAATAGTATACGTTTTGTTTTCTTTCAATTAACGGTATCCGTTGATAATGACTTTTAATTTTAACTTACGTATCCCTTGATACTGAATTTAAAAATTTTTCACTACACGTGGAGTCTGCTTATGTTGAATATTTTATTTATTCGGGCCTCCGGGAAAGCTATTATTACATTTCTTGACGCGATTTTGATTAAAACACTGAGTAGCACAGTGGCCATGCTTGCTGGGCGACTGGGCGTGCTGGAGCTGTTGCTAGTTGGTACAGGGTAACAACTCCACCCATTCTTTGACATTTGGCTCTTTGATTACTGACGGGTATTTTTTTTTTCATTTTCTTTTTGTAATTCTAATGAAGATATGATTCTGCAGGTATTCAAATATCTATGTGATTGCTCCTTAACCTAGAAAATCTAAAAACGCTCTTTGAATTTGTCTCTGAGGGATTTTATATGCTTGAGTACAAGGTGAACTAATTTTTTTTTATTATTGTGTGGTAAATTAAGAACTTTTTAATTTGCATCTCCGTTCTTTCATTGGAGAACATGAGCTTCGGCGCTTGAATTTCTCAAATCTGCAGCATCAACGAACAAAACACCTCGAGATTGACATTCACTTTGCTCGTGATCAAGTTGCTATGGGTCATGTTCAAGTTCTTCGTGTTCCTTCCTGGTCTCATATGTTGATATCTTCATGAAGGGACCTTCGTTTTCATTATTTTACAGATTTCGTTCCAGTTTGAACGTTCGGAAATCTCCTCCCAAAAACATACGGAGGATGTTAGCCTGTACATTTCATTATGAGTGCACGCATGTTCTGTTGGCATGCATGTTCCTACTTCCTACATCCATTGTGTATATCTTATGTTTACTTTCTAGTGTTGGGGCCCATGCGTATATGTGGCCCTGGGCCCACCTATTTATTATTTATATTCCTATTGTTTTGTGAAATGAGATGAGCATTGATTTTGGTAAACTAATAACAAGTGGCAATGGCTAAATATATACAATGGACTTCCCTTGTAATACTCTTTTATTCGTAAAATAGCAAATGGTAGACACATTACTTTGGACCGATCATTTGCCTATACCCTTTCACTGCTCACTACATGCCCGAAATACTCTAACTTTGCCTGACCGGAAGAGCATTTTGATTTCTTCAAGCTAGAGCACTAGTCAAGAGACAAAAAAGAACAATAGATCGAGAAAGTCATGTTGCTATTAAAATAGATAAGAACACCCTTTTGTGATGGGTGGAAACGTCGCATCAATTTTTCGTCTGATAATTAGAACGGGTGAATGGATGATAGAGGTATAGCTTTGGATGATTTCATAAGCTAGACAGACCAATCTTCTCAAATGGTGATGTTGATAAATGAATTTGCAAGATAGACCCAAAAGGAGAATTTTTTATGAAGGTTTGCCCCAAATAGTTCAAAAGACTTATCTAAATGAAAAAGACGAGGATGTCATATTTTCTTGGAACCCTTATACCCTTCAAAGGTATTCATCTAGGGTAGGCATTAACCATTTAGAGACCAAAGAAAACTTGATTCGGTTGTCCTGCTTTTTCAAGTCTCAACGAAAAATCTTAAAAGGATGATCGTTGTTGAAGGAAAATTTGTGCTTGGTGGAACCATCCAAGACCCTTCCTATCCCTTCACAATGCTTTCTTTTGGCCCCGACGCTATTAATCAACTAAACCCTATTTCTAGTCGTTTCAAACAGTTTGTTATGCTTCTTGTTGTGTCATGTGAAAGTGGTGAAATCACATTCTTTTCACCTCTTCTTTGTATGCTCCCAAATATCTTGAAGAGGATCTCTTTCAAACACTCCTTCATTAGTCAAGATTGTGGATCTTAAATAGGAAAGGCTAGTTTTAATTGGAGTGATTGGTTCTTAATTTTGCTTTGTTTCTTCTCTTCTTGTTTTGGTTGGGGTTTTGTTTTGCTTGTGCTGCCTTATTCTCCACCTTGAAGAATTAGATGTATCAAGTTTTGAGTTTCTATATAAATTATGCATAGGAAAAGGATGTGTGTAGCTATAAGCATCTATCTTAGGTGTTTCTACACTCACAAACACTTAAATGAATAAATGATAAAATGACTAACATGCTTCCAATTTTAATTGTTTGTGAGTATGGAAACACCTAAGATAAATGTTACTAAAAGCATATATCGTATTCCCTTCGTGTATACCTTTTAAAAAACTATTATACCCCCAACTAGTATTTAGTATATACATTTGTAAGATATTGTAATGACTATGTCAAATATTTCCTATTTTTTATAAACCAGATCCTATAATATTGTAAACATAAAAGTCTTCTTCTATGCCTACGACTTTTATTTTCAAAGACTTTTGAGACGGTTAAAATTTTATAAAAAAAATATATAATTAAGAATAAGCAAGTGAATGTCAAATATATTATTTTTCCTTTTCATAAAAAAGTCATTGATAGAAACTCTGTAAATAAAAAATTAACTTGGATTATTTTTATTAGATAATTCTATCCATTTTTGTTAATTAAATCTCAACCTTCTAATTTACTTGAAAATTTAATTTCATTTTGACTTTTAGAAGTTAAAATACTTTAATTTAAATCAAAATTATTAGAGATAATTTCATATTGTCACCTTTAAAGCTTAAAAGGTCGTATTTACTCATTCAAATTTATGAATATCCATATTTACCCTTTATAATATTTCAAAATCTCCTCATGTCGATGCTTCCATCGCTAGTCTAAATGTTGACACCATTGTGTCAATTTTTTTAATTTCATTTTTTTCGCGTTTTATAATTATATAATACTTTTTATTAATATTTAAAGGGGGCCTGAACCCGGGGGGGGGGGGTGGGAGGGGAGGTGTAATCAACCTCGGTTAAAAAAACCTAGGCAAAAAAAAAACCCTTTAACTCCGGTTAAAAGACCAGGTTTGAATATATTTTCTACACCGGTTTTTAAACTGAAAAATTTGGATTACATAATAATATATTTATGCCAAAAATTACATCTAATAAATAAACCGTTTCAATTAAAAATACATATACTAAATAACTAACCGGTTTTGAACTCCGGTAGTAACTAAAAGAAAAACACAACAAGAAAAAGTCTTTTAATTACTAAGTTGTAACAAACTATCGCTAAATGTTCAACAACATAATCATAGAAACTGACCTGCTCAACGATACCATCAAGTCAATTGAATCAAGCACCGACTAATAGCCCATTGTTGGTTTTGAGACTTTGTGAATTTGCTTCGTCTCTTCAAAATCTTCTACAATAGCTTTACAAATTGTTCAATATAAAAAAAGAAGTAAACTTAGGTCCCATGTGTTCTAATTCAACAAAACAAAATTTAGGTCCTTTCACATTACCAAAAAACTAGTACCCGACCCATTTAACCAAAAACGTACTCGAACCATATAGCCTCATTATCCGCACCTATCACAACTTTACTAGTAGTCTATTTAGAAAGATAAAAACAGATCACAACAACATCCTACTTGAAGGAAAACAAGAAATACCAATAGGGAGATAAAAACTTATCACAAATGCATCTTATCTTTTGGTGAAGAAGACCACTCAATAAGGAGATAAAAGTTTTAATTTTTTTTACTAGTAAAGTGGTTCCAAATACAAACTTCTGCACAATGTGATATATAATGCGGTTATCTTCTATAAACCGAGATAAAGAGAGAGAAAGAGACTATGAAGCCATTGTTGGTGTCGGCGGTGGTGCTACTTGTCGGAATGGGGAAAGCCATGGTGGATATGGAATCCATAATGTAGTTGTAGGTAGTGTTGTTGGCGACAGCAATGGCCAGAGCTGGTTTGCGGTGGTGGCTGAAGGGATGATTGAAAGAGGTGAGATAGAGAGAGGGTGTGGGTTGGTGACGAGAGAGAGAGAGAGATAAGTAAGAAGAAAGAGATTGATTCTTGAGTTTTTGTTATTTTATTTTTTTATTAAGATTAAATATATTTTAATATTTAAAATCAATTAGAATTAAAAAACTAAATAACTTAAGGGGAAAAGTATTTTAGTTCTTTCAAATTTGGAAGGGATAAAAGTGAAATAAGTTCGGATCAAGTTGGTAGAGACTAAACTCATAACTTTCCAGATCTATAGATAGAAATCGTTATTTCTAACAAATCTCATGGAGCAAATATGTAATTTACTCTTTAAAATTTGAACATGAATAATGATTATGCTAATTCAAAATGTCGAGGACAAAAGGCTAATATCATTAATTGACATTCTTATGAATTTGATTGTTTGACAAGTGTTGGAGATGTGGAAATACTACAATTTGGTGATCACTTTAACAAGGTAAAGCACACCATGTTGCATAAAAATATGATGGCTTAGGCCAGGCGTACCACCCTTCCCGAGCCCCTTCGGATTCATTTGGGTTGGGTGGCAGCCTTCGGGAGCACCGCTACGGGTGCCTTCGGGTTCCGCC
>JAUEJL010068016.1:0-17077 GCA_032274825.1 Drosophyllum lusitanicum | reverse complement strand
CATTCAGTATGACTTAGATTGTTTTCAAACATGTGTTGTTTGAATCAGACTTGAAGAAATCTCTAAGTATGAAGTATGAGCTGAGGATCAGCTAAGTACTAAGTGTCAACCGAATGACATCAACTGATGACAACCGAGAAGAAAAGGCCAAGTGTAGAGACTATCAACTGAGGAATTACAACTATCAGCTGAGCAACAACTTTGATCAGCTGAGCAACAACTTTGATCAGCTGAGCGCCTACAACCATCAGCTGAGGGATTACTTTGATAAGCTGAGTAGTGACATTGATCAGCCGAGGCAACCGATTGATCAGATGAGGCTATCTCACATCAGCTAAGTAAACTTTACAAACACAAGTCTTTATTTTCTATAAGCTTATCACTCTAAATGATGAGCTGAGCATCTTTGATCAACTGATCATCTAGGTTGATTAGCTTACACCTTACCCAAGTATAACAGTACGTTAGCTGAGCATGTGTTATCAACTAAGTTCTTGTTTTGATCATGTGATCATCAACCCTTAGGCTGAGTAATCTTATTTTGTAAGTTACATTTTATCAGGTGAGTCGTGCAAAAATGTTACATCAGCTCACTGTTTACTTTGTATTTATTCTTAAGTCAAAGGCAAAACATGTGTTGTTCTATTATGCATTTAGATCTTTCTTTGTAACTGTTAAAGCACTTTTTGGATCATGTTCAAGACAAAAAGGATGGATCTTTGTCCTCTAGAAAAGGATGAAGATATTTTAGAAGAAAGGTTTTAGAAGATCTGTCGAAAGCTAAAGTATGTCAGGCAACTACATCTCTGCTCTCGTCAAGTCAACAAAAGCTTAAATGATTAAAAGACGACTACCAAAAGAAAATCCATTGCTACATGGCAAAGGTTATCCCTGTCAGAAAAGTATCACTGCTTTACGCAACCACTTGTGTTAAAGTAATATTACTTTCCACCCACTATCTTTATAATGTTATTATCCCACCTCTATCCATGCAAAGCCTCATCTATAAATAGCCATGCGTGTTGGACATGCAAAGATATACAAGAATCTCATAACTTGAGTATCTACACAACTCTTTAAGAAAAGATTTTAGAAGCAAGTTCAAGCTTCTAAGCAAGAACAAGTTTTTAGAGTTAGCATCTTGTGTAGAAACAAACTCGTTCATGTGTTGAACTTCTTTAAACATTAGTTGTTTAAGAATAGGTTGCCTATGTGTTAGACAAATTAGTTGCCACTTTTTATTGTACTTAGAATTTCTGTTTCTAGTACTTGTAATTCTTGATTCATAATCAAGAAGAATTATATAAAAGTATAAGAGTGTGTCTTTAATTTTAAAAAGCTAGAGTTTGTACTCACCCCCCCCCCCCTCTACAAACATTCGTTGTTGCATACTTAATCTTGGATTAAACAAAGGATTCGCTCTAATACCAATTGAATGTCCAATATCGTCACAAAACAAGACGAAAATCGAGATTTGGCTAAGATCAAGATGACAAAACTCTCCCCACACACATAACGGTGTAAACACCACTTTTCTATTTAGGGAAATATGAGAGAACTTGTTACATAGGTCGGCTAGCATTTTATATATAGGGGACCCTATCAACCGAATTAGGTTGATATTTAGACCGAGATTGGTATCCCCCATATCGGTTAATACTAACCGAGATACCCAACAAAATACAAATATTCAAACCTACAAACTAAGAACTAACAAGAATCCATTCTCATCTCTCTGGGTTTGACAACTTGGATACCAGCATGCCACTCAACATAACTTCTGAGCTTTACAAATTCATATACTTTCCTGTTGAAGGAAGTTGTTTCCTAGACAGAAGTGGTGGCTAGAGATTCTTTAGACATTCTGAAATTTCCAAAGCCAAACTTGAGTTTGTCTATCTACTTAAGTTGGTCATTGAAGGAAGAACTATAAAATCTAACTTTAAGCAAGCGATAGTAGTTCAATCATCAATGACATTAAATGCTAATGCAAAGCCTGCTCCAGGAGTAAAAGAGGAAAATTGGTGGGAAGATTGAATACTGTTCCTTGGAATAGATATGTTTAATATGTACATAAGACATTTCTTAGCTCCGATAGTTTCCTAGTCTTGTTTATTTTGTTTTTCTCCGAAAACATTTAGTTTACAATTAGCTTTGATGTAAATATTCCTTGTACATTCTCAGTTCTTGTTTGTAATATAGCTTGACGCTTCGATCATGGACTGCTTGGCAATTGCAAGTATAGATGATTCTTAGTGATAGCTAACTTAGTGTTAATACACAAAATGTAAAAATCCTAAAAACAGAAAAAGGATAGATAGATAGCATTAAAAATAGAACAAGATGGTACAACAAAGAAAAAGATTCTTAAAAACAGAACAAAAGGAAACACCAGAAAAGAAACCCAAAATAGAACAAGGTTCAAAATAAAAGAGCTACCAAAAACAGAAAGATAAGAGCCAAAATGAACTTATAAGTTATTATCTTTTTGTAAATTTGAAGTCAGACTAATTTTTGATAGAAAAGGTTTTGTTATCATCAAATAGGGGGAGATTGTTGGGGAGACAATCATTTCAACCCAATAATCAAATCAGTCTATTAAAATACATAGGATTTGATGATAGACAACATCTGATATCAACTAAGGAGAAGACAAGTGTAGAAGACCATCAACTAAAGCCAATTTGCCTATCACCTGAGTGATTCCAAGTATCAGGTACGCAGTCAATTTGATCAGTTGAGCAACCATCTGATTAGCTCAGCATATGAAATCTACCAGCTAAGTATACCCTTTCAACACTTAGTCTTATTTTGATAAACTCATCACTCTAAATAATCTATCCTTTTTAGTCTAACATTTTGATCAGTTGAACATTTTACGATCAATTGAGCACTTTGTTATCAGCTAAGTCCTTAGTGATCTGCTTATCAATCAACATTTAGATTCTGTCAGTTTAGTACATTTTGATTAGCTGTGTCTTGAATTTTTACCTAATTTAATAACTGTTCATCAGTGTACTCTATTTTAAAATGTTAATGTTCTTAAGCCAAAGGTAGAACACGCATTGTTCTATTATGCCTTAGATCTTTTAGTGTAAAAGTATTTGCACTTTTGTAACACCAATGGGGTAAAAAGGATAGAACTTATCCTTTGGAAAAGGATAAAGTCGCTTTCGAGCTCAATTACTAAAGTATGGTTGTCAACTACATGGAAGGGGAAGTTTAAAGTACAAACATGGAAGGGGAAGTTTAAAGTTAAAAGGCAAAAAGTACATTACTTTATTCAAACTTGATTAAAGTAATATTACTTTTCACCTACTTACTTTATAATTAAAGTATTATTTTTCTTATACCAGCTTGTCTCCCAACACCTCTTCCAATCGTCTACCTAAGCTTCTATATATACATATGCATCCTCAACATGCATGCTCACCGAAATTCACTCATTGTATTATCTCTATTGAAAAACAAGCTTCAAAGTTTTTAAGCAAGAGGAAGTTTTAGAGTTAGCATTAGTGTAGAAAACTTGTCCATGTGTTAGACCTCTTAAAAATTAGTTGTTTTAGAGAAGTTTGTCTATGTGTTAGACATTTTAGTCGCCACCTTTTATTGTATTTGCAATTTTCACTTCCTTGCACATGTAATTCTTGATTCATACAGTAAGAATTATATTAAAAGTATTAGTGTGTGCATTTAAATTTAAAACACTTAAGTTTATATTCAAGCACCCTTCTACAAACATTTGTTATTGTATACTTAATCTGGGACTAACAGCTTTAAAGACTGTCTCTAGTGCTTTTAACTAAAATATCATTCCGGTGAAGATGACGATCAAAGTGCTTTTCTTTCAAACACCATCATGAGGAGCTTTCTTTTTAAATATGAAAGATTCATGTCAAGATCAAGTTGCAAGCACATGACAAATGCATGATGATCATGAAAACCCTAACCATCATGAAGGGGAGATAACAATATTAAGTATAGTTATCTCTCCATATAAGCTAGTTTTTACATTCTAAGGAGTAAAAGAGATGATTATTTCATGAAAAGAAGAGAAAAGAACAAGTAATAAAGCTTGAAAGAATAAGAGACATCTATCTACAAAATTATGAGCCGGATTTTAAAATAGTTAAAAAATCAAGAAGGGAAATAACATCTTGTTTAAAATTTTTGAAAGACGCGAAAACCACAAATGTACTGTGTGCAACAAAGAAAGACTATTTTGTTTGAATGCTTGAGATCAAATGCTCTTCTGAAGTCATAGGAAATTGTCATGGTTGTAAAATATGGGTGATCAACCTTTCACAAAACAGAGGTTGAAAAGCCCTAGATTTCGGCTACAAACTCTCAAAACAACATGATCATTAAAGAAGAGTCGTCCATGATTTTTTCAAGGATTAAAGAGAAAGTAATGGAGACTCAAAACAGAGTTTGTACAAAAAGAAAGGAGTTTTTGCATACTTTAAAAGGGAGATTGTTAAGAAGCTTAAATGGATAAAATTTTACTACTACTTAAATACAAATTAGGAGATTGTTAAGTCTATTTTAATTGTATCTAAGCGTAGTAAATATATTAAAGGTGAAAATGTCCTTTGTTTAAAATGCAATGCAAGGACTCGTATGTATTTATAATATTTGGTTAGGGAACGCATTGCCATTGGGCATGTGCGCGTGTAGCATGTTCCATCAATATATCAGTTTAGAGACATTTTGACCGAAGGACTTCCTACATAGCTTTTCTTGGACTTCAGAAACGGTTTGAGCATTCAAGAACCTCATGCTCGAACTAAGACGGTGTGTTAGATAGGGGATATGTAATCTTTTATAAATTTACTTTTGTACATAGTATAGGGTCCTTTGAGTAATTATTTTGTTTATATAATGATATGGAATGCAATGCAAACCCTAAGAGGGTTTTTCCACCATTCAACATTAAGGAACTAATGTAATACTCGAGCGGTGCTGGGGTAGACCGTTTTAAGTCAAATATTTCTATGAAAAACTAAATTAAAAAAAGTAGACAAAATAAGTCCATCAAAAACAAATATAATTAAAACTGTCTACCCGACCACCGCTCGGTATTACACTAGTTTGGATGAGACTCGAGACGTAAATATGGAGTTTTAATTATATATAATTAAGCAAAAATAATATTTCTAACTCGGTTTTAATTATTGCATTACATATGTTAATCTTAGGAATGTAAGATGATGAAGTAAATATAATTTTTCATTAATAATATTAAAGTAATAAGCTAGTTACCTATTTCTTTATATACTCACATAAACTAAAAGTAAAAGAAGACAAAATAGCTCAAAAGTAGTCATCTCAAGACTCCTACTCTCTTGTTTTGAATTGGGTAAAATTATTTGGACCCCCTTGATTCTCTAATTTGACCCTGCTGATGTTATGTATGTGAGTGTACGACCTGTATTGAAAACTGTAGTTGATTGATGTGACATGTCTAGTATGTGAGAGTAGGAAGTCCATATAGTAACTCTTTAAATTTACGCAAACGTCTTAAAAGGCACAAATAAATTAAAGATTCATAGTTTTCAAGCTTTAAAGTATGTAATACTACTCCAAACCATAAAGCATGGATTAAAAACATAACCTACTTTCAAGTTTCAAAAGGAGAATAAGTCGTTGATGCAGATGAAATCAATATTGCTTACTTAATATGGGCTTTGCTTAATAGCCTTAATTTAAGTGAGTTAGGCGCTCTTTGTTTATTAAGAGGTTTTGTATTTGAAATTGAATGAATCATCTAAATATTAGAGCTAGATCAAATATTCAATTTTCATGTGTATTATGCTATTTGTTTTTTAGAATGTATGAATACTTATAATTATTTCTTTTAATGTTTAATGACCGGTAGCAGCGGAACTTAAATAGTTCTTTTGGGGGTTCAAAAGAATTTTAATTTGTATCACTATCTAACTTATACGTAACATACCATCAATCACACACACAAATATATAGATAATACTTAGCTAATAACATCTATAAAAATTATAATTTTCGTAATTAACCTATAGATAGATATAAAAATATAGGACATTAATATATAGAGACCATCATGTGTGTGTATATATATATATATATATATATATATATATGTATATTATAATATTAAATGATAAAATAAAGAAGACAATAAAAGGCTAAACAAAGGTGTTTGGCTTTTACTGTATAATTTGACTTTGTCTTTCCTTTGTACTGCAACATTAAGCACCACCTCCAACAGTACACTAAGCTTGATTAAGTTCTTGAGACATGCAATTTCAACTTTTCTTGCTGAGTACCTACTCCCTAAGTGTGTTGAGTGTCTCATCTCAGATCTGGACGTTTCTAGGTTAGATTTTGGGGTTAACTATAGTGAAATAGCAGTTCACAGTGGCGCCGATGGTTGTTCACATTGGTGAAGATATAAAGATCTTCAAGAACATTAGAACAACTTGATTTTTCTTTGTTTTTCGAGGTTTGAATATGAGATTACTTTCCAGATTTGTTCATCTTTTTCAATTCGTGTTTTTGATTTCTACATCTTCATAAATCGACCTTCGATTGGTCATGGTCATATATGTTTCTGATTTCTCTTACTTTCTTCATTTCCATTTTTGATTCTGATTTCTTTTATTCTCCTTTTTTAATGGTTACCGGCATGATCAAGGGTCTTGATTACATGTGAGTCTAATCCAATGGCTATATAAAATAGAGACTTTAAAGGGCTCAGATTTAAACTTGAGTGGATCTGACCGGTTATTTTCATTATAAAGACCGGTTTTGAAGGGGGTCTCTATGAAAAAACATATGGACAGGACATAAAGACCGGTTAATAAGCAAAACCGGTCTCCATATGAAAATTATGCAAACCGGTTTTTTTTATTAAAATAACTTATTTTATAACAAACCAATGGAGACCGGTTGTTACTTAAAAACTGGTCTTAATGCTTATTTTAAAAAAATCCTACAATTTCCGGACCATTACACAAAAAAGATTTAGAATTTTTTAGAAATTTCCATAAAAAATCCAAAAATGATAAATTATAAATACGAATCATATAATGTTACAAATAACGTAATTACATGAAACCCGATTGATATTTCATCATAACTGGTCTAAAATCTAAATATGAAAATGTGTTTGATAACATCAACATTATACAAGAACAACATCTAACTTCCGCCGTTCAACTATCTTGCAGCCCATTCTCACTATTTTTCGTGGTTGTTGCTTGAAGCCCGTCACGACATGCAAATGCAAAGTGCATTCTGGTATACAATTTGAATGTTGTTTTAAGCATAAGATGTCCAAATTGATCCTTTCAGCATGTTCGATCATCTTTTTAACTTCATAAAATGATTATGCAATGAAAAACATGTTCTAATGTTATGTTCTTGTGCAACTTAGTACACAACAATATGAAAATTAAAAACAAGCACACAGATGTAACCATATTAAGAAAAGTTCATTCTTAAACATTTTCAAAAGATGGAAGGTAGATTATATGTTATTTAAACATATATTTTTTTCAAACCGAATACTTCAAATGGCCATACCTAATATTATAGGTTACATAACATAATATTAGTTGACAGCAACAATGTATCAAATGAATTCAAACCAAAAATATGGTATTGGTATTGTACCGTAGTTGTTTCTATATATATTTCATGAGCACCTTGTTGTAGAGACCATCATGTCGAGAGGAGAGATAAGAGAGTAAATTCAATAAATAAGCTATTAAAAACATATGTAATTACACTGTTATTCAAAAGCACAAAATATGCTCATGCTGGTAAATCCTAATGTTAGCATGTAAAATAGAAGTATAAAAGAAAGATATTAATGTTGTGGAAAAAATACATTGAAATCAGTATGATTTATTAAGAGATAGAGAGTCATAAATGGACTATCATTAAGAAATCTTGGTTAATGTTACTAATATTTTGCTTTTTTAATGGTTTTGATATTGGTGTTATAATTCTTACTACTTGTTAATGTCATGTTTATAGCTAAATGTTTCTACTACAATATCAGGTGGGTAGCCTAATATATTAAACCAAGTAGATTTTTAGGTTGGCTTGAGTAAGTTGAGTGGGTTAAGCAATGGCCAACCTGTATGCATTTTTATGGCAGGTAGAAGAAAATGTCGAGTGACGGATCGGACCAGTTAAGTATTTGAAAAAGCAAGTATCTTTTATATGTAATAAAAAGCAAATATAAACCAAAGCAAAACTAACAAAAAAAATTAAAAGATCAAGAAAAACAGGAGAATAAGGATCGGACGTCACTAGAGAAAAAAATAAGAAGAATAAGAAGATATTACCTATTGGAAAGATCCTTGTCATAAACCTAGCTATAGAACTCACCTCCAAAAGCTAGCTTGTAGGGGGACACCTAGACTTATAAGCTACCAACTTAATTTACTTTTGGACGATGTGGGATCATAACACTTTACTATGTAATTCATGACTTACAATTGGTCAACTACTTATTTATTCTGTAACTTATTTGTTCCTGTTTATCAACTAGTTACACAAAGGAGAGATCCAACACATCAAAAACAATAACTTCTATTCTTACATCAACAATCAGACTAAGCCACTCAAGAAAATTAAGTACTTTGAATATAATAGTTTTTATTTTAGATTAAATTACCATGCTTGTAACGATCCGAAATTAATAAATCATCATCCATCAAGATTATAGCATCCGTTTTTTATCGTGTACTATAAAAATTATATTATACAATAAAAAACTATAAAATGATATTTTAATAAAATGAGCTACATCAGGCTCTAGCGTTTTATAAAACGGTTTTCTCTAATATTGCACAAAACTCTAGATCTTGTCCACAAGAAGTCTCGTCTACTACAACACCTTAATAGTGTGTAGGTCAGGGTGGTAGTAGTAGTCGTCAGTGATGGTGTGTTGTCGGTGGTGATGTGTAACACCACTTTTCTAGTTTTAACTCAAAAACATTATGTTACAAGTTAGCACCTAAAATATATTAGAGTTTTCCAAAAATAGTGTCAAAAGCTTTCTTCTCAAAAACCAGGAGCTCCAGCTAATCACTGTGCTTGGGCCTTACTCTTGCTAGAACATGTGCCATCTGCAACATACAACACCAAAACATAAGCTAATGCTTAATGAGCATATTAGCTGAACATAAGTAACATATAACAAGAGTAAAGTCTCTCTATGATGTCTTGCATCCAAGCTGTAACACCTTCAAACTACACAAAATGTTACTGCTCTAGGCCGTATCTACACTTCTCGTGTAGCCTGGCCCAACTGTTACTGCTCTGCGGTATATCTACATTTCTCACGTAGCCTACCCCGACTGTTCTTGGTATACAGCGAACTATACACCCTGCTACTGTTCTGGAGTATAACTACACCACCTGCGTAGGGTGTAGCCATACCCCCTAACATTTTTCCGATATACAGCTACACCGCCTGCGTAGCTGTACACCCTATCATTGTTATGGTATATAGCTATACCCCCTGCATAGCTATACACCTCTGCATAGCTGTACACCTTATCACATAACAAAGCTATCATATAACATAGATATTGTTCATTTTGTGCATACTCACAAGCTAATTCTACTAAAGGAATATTATACTCACCTGGTTACCGAGTAATATGCTAAATAAGTAACGTGTGCTGACAAGTATCCAGGCACCTTCCTATAGCAGTGAATTTAGCTAGACATGATAAACTATTTAAACTGCTTTTAAAATCTATTTATGAAAACTGTTCTGAAAACTGGACAGTGTAAGGGCACGCCTGTGCCTTGCTAGGTACAGACGTGCTTAACTTAGACATGGGCGTACCTTATCCTTAAGGCACACCCATGCCTTCCCAGGTACGCCCGTGCCTTAACCCTAGAGCACGGGGTAACTTAAGAACAATGACGGTCACGGTCACCGAGCACGGTCATAGCCCCATGGGCACGCCCGTGCCTCAAGAACAACAGCAGCAGTTTTCGAAAGAGAAGATTGGCAGCCATGTGTACATACATATGAATGTGTATGTGTTTTTTTTGCTTTTCAAGACTTTCAACAAGAAAGTCGTATATATAAATACAAGTATGGACTATTGACAAAGTAGCTCGTGGACTTCTTTCACTTTTGTTTTGACAATTTTAGCCCCTCTATTTTATAAACACCTCTAATTTTATATAACACTTAGGTCATAACGGCTTTGGAACTTTGGGACGTTACATGATGGTGGTTGTTGGTGGCAACAATATATTGTGGTGATGGTCGGTGGTGGCAATGACGATGTTGGTTGAAACACCGATTAATGGCAATTAGTGGCGGTGGGTGGTGATCGACAACCGCGGTGGTTATGACAGGTGGTTTTTGTAGTCGTTAGAGTTGGTGACAGGACATGGAGGTGGTGGTATTCGCGATGATCGGTGATGTGGTTGTTGTTGTTGGTTGTGGTGGTAGCGGCAACGGTCTATGATGGTGGTGGAGTGTAGTTGTGGTGGGTAGACTAATACAAACTTGAGTCCATGGCGATGTTGGTGATGATGGGTGGTCGAAGGTGGTATTGGTGGTGAGGATGGCGTTTTTTATGGCGTAGCCAATTAGTGGCAAGCTAGCATTGGGTGATGATGCCGGCGATTGTTACGATGGTGGTGGTGATAGAGGCGGTGGTGGCGGTAGGCGTGGTGCTTGTGCAATGAGTTTACAATGGTGTGGTGGTTGCGGCTAGCGATGGTGGTGGTGTCTGTGGTAGCGGCGGTCGGTGGTGGTGGTAGTGGAGGAGCGAAATTGGTGGTGGTGGTGATGGTGGTGATCGGTGGAGACATATACATAGTTGAATCCATTACCTACAATTCATTACCCCCAATTTACTAGGGAATATATGGTTCATTACCCATTAATGGGTAATGATTGATTATATTCATCCAAACCAAGCAATATTAATCATTATCATTTCTATTCCTTACTCCCTAAAACCTCCAACCAAACACCCCCTTAGTTAATATGTAATTATGTTTATAATCAATCATTCACAATTGTGTTATGATAGTCAACATTAGTTAATCATGGCCATACGTGGTTTAAACACGTGAAGTTAATTGTAGTTTGAAGGCAGTTGAGCATGTCCCCGTAGAAATTGTTATTTCTGCTCGATCACAAGCAACTTAGTTAATATATGGTCAAAACTAGTCTATCATAATCTCATTCAAACCTGCTTACCGATGATGGTCAATAGTAGTCAATCACTAAAATTTAAATAAAAGTTGGTTACGTGTACGCCAATCACAATCAACATTGATTTATCACAATCATAGGTGGTCATTTAGATCCAGACTTGGTTAATATAAACCATTATCATCACCACTAATTTAAACTTGCTTACCCATGATGATCAATCCAAGATTTGGTGTTTAGCGATTCATGAATCGCCAATTGTCACTATCACCCTTCAATTTCATCCTTTACTCACCAAAATATAAAATTCCAAAGCCTTGGATTTCTATCATCCCAAATACAAATTCTACCGGTTTAATTTCATTATTATCAAGCTTAACATTTGTTAGGTCCCTTTTTCTTCTCGGTTTGGCTTCGACACATACACACACGCGACCACTAACAATCCAGCCAATTTCGATCTTTTTTTGTGTTATTTCAATTGCATAATGTTATATATATAATGGAACTCCATTAGTGATCTTTAGATTCTATTATACTGAAATGATTATGTGACGCTAAAATCACGAAAGTTAGTGGAAAATATGAAGATCAATTTACAGGCTCAACAGACATACGTTTAAAAAACATAAGAACATTTAAAATTTGTGATTAAAGATTGGAGAAAGAAGAAAGTTGAAGAGCCTGCAAAGTTAATTGATATGTTCTTAGAAATAAATTACCTCTGCTCTACATTTTTACTAGCAATTTTTTTAGCTATATATATAGGCTGAGAAAGCAAGACATAAATTAACAGATTGTACAATTTAGGGATCTTTTTGCATCATTTACTTGATCACAAGCACACAAGAGTCAACTATTTTAAAAGTAATAAAAAATGCGAACATTAGCATTTAACCATTTTTAGAGGAAGAGTAATATTGAAAAGGGTTCAATATTGATCATTAATTGGTAACTGTCATTAGCATTTAACCATTTTCGTTTTGTTATATTTCTCAACGTTTTAATTGAACCAGAGTGACGAGTGGGTCATGGGTAAACCCGGTTTTCAATAAGTATATATTCTTATGTGTGTTAGAGTGTATCAAACTTGTGTTTTCAAACTACTCATTTAATCATCATGAAAGATAAAAAGATTTAAAAAAAGCAAAAACCGAGTGGTTAACATGTTAACAAAACCAGGTCAACCGGTTCAATACGATTCAACAAAAAACATAAACTGGGTTCAACAGGCTGAGTCGATCAACCCGGTTTTTAAAATACTTGATCTTATTGTCAGGCATATTGAAACATTAAGAGAGAATATTTGTTTTCGGTTACTTTAAATCATAATAAAAACTAAGCTTGATTAGAAAAAATTCTAGCATTTAGGACAACAAAGTAAAAATCATCTGGAAACAGGGAAAAAAAATCCCGCACGCCCTTTAAAACCGATGAACTTTTACATCAGGAAACTGATTATTTCTTAGTTTCGACAACTTTTTGAAGAAGGGAGTCCGTCAAAGTCGACACAGAATTCAGGGAAGCATGTAAGATTTTCAAACCCTGCAACGAAAACGGAAAAAGTATAGTAATCTTAACAATTATAATATGTTGATAATTCTAGTATTCAATCTACGTTCTAATGCCCATTTTCTCTAATTAAGCATGATTATAAATAATAAACAAGATGTAATCTAGTTAAAGTCATGTAGCAGTACCTCTTCAATTCCAATGTCCACTTTATGTGTTTCGACATCGTTCAATGAAATTTTCAACCTAGAGAGAACAGCAACTGTAGAAGTGGATGATAATGGTGTTATAACAAGATCATCTGTCAACATAAACTTTGCAGGTGATTTCAAATAACTTTCTTTTAGATGCATATATCTATAAGATACTTTCCGAGAAGAAAACGGAGTGTCATCAACTAGTGGAAATATTTTGTTTGTGCAAACATATCTTAGAGCCTTCGGTTGCAGAAGCATATCCTTGAGATCTTGTGATTTAATGCCTTCTCCTACATTCATATTACAAATGCTTGCATACAAGTTGTCAACACATTCAAGTGAAATGGTGCCACTAAATAACTTTCCAATCACAGTTCCCAATGGAATTTCCAATAAACAGAATAAAAATTCAACAAACTCTGAACCAGCTTCTGCAAACAAGAACCTGGATGTTGACTTTTGTAAAGTGACATTCAAAATCATTCTCTTTGAACAAGTTTCTAAATTATTAGAAACAAAATCTTGAACTGAAAATCCTTGTGTGGGATAATGCAGATCTTGGATGATATTCTTGGGCGAAAAGACCAAGTACGTCAATGGATACTTGACCTTAAGTGCCAGGTTTAAAAGGATAGACACCTGAAAAGTAGAAAATCAAAAAATGTATGGATGTGATGTAAAAAATATATGATAAAATGCTAGAAAAAATCATATTTTTAATTACCTGTTCAAGACAAATATCTAAAGTCATCTCCTCTATATGGCTAACGTCAGTGATTCCATGTTCACAGAATAACTGAATGACAAAAGAAGAAGCATTTGGCATCACGCGAAGATCATCTGTGACTATAAAAGACATCAGCTTAGAAACAAAAACATTATCATCAACGCCAGCTATAAGATCTTTTGTTGATAATTCCCGATTCATCGAATAATTAGAACCGCATTTACACCAACCTATATTAGAAGTGCTAAAATATTTGAAACTACAATAACTACTTGAACACACATAGTATTTGATGGGCTCTGTGTCGTCTACTTTGAGTTTAAGCTTTCTGCAAAGACCAAATGATGAAATTCGAGGATTAAGCAGCACAAATTTGCATTCTTCAGCAGAAAAAAAATCGTCAGAAAGATCCATTAGACTCTTATAGATGTTTTGTAAGCTCAACAGCGGCTTCTGCTTTTCATCTGGCTGTTTGGCCAGAAGTCTGACAATCGTACCAAGGGGCAATGTCATGAAGCTAAAAAGAGCGTCAACGAAATGGCCGTCAGCTTCAGCAAAGATCACCTTCTTTTTCTCTCGGTGTAACATTAACTTTAGTGATATCTTTGGTTCGCTCTGAGTATGAGAAGCCATGGTTGCTACACCTCTGGAATCTAACAACACAATTTAAACTTATTATGTGGAAATGAAGGGACGTAAGTTATGCAGTGTTTAATGAAGCTTTAATTATATCTAGACAGATCTTTTGATGGAATTAGTGTAACTCTACACGTTTCTAGGCGCCCTCTTGGATTCTGTCTAACAATGCGGAGACCGAAAAGTTCGGACAGTTGGGTAGATCAACTTCTAGGACTTGTACTAGTGGTATGGTGGTTTTACTCCACTTCGAGGTCTTGAATTCGAGCCTGATTATGGGGGTTTCTGGAAACAATGGAGGAGGGCTTATTCTCTCATGACTCGTGGCTTCGCATACTATCCTATATGGATGTCACTACCGACCCAGCCCATTAATATAACTTTGTTGTTAAAAAAAAAAAGGCTGCCCGGAGCACCCAAGCCGAAGGGCTCGGGTTGGGCTTCGGATCACTCGGCTTTATTCGGGAACACTAGTACCACCCCACCTCGGGTTGAGGTCCCCGCTCCCCACTCCCGACACTACCCGACGTCTTTCTTTTCTTTTTTTTGGTTTTATAAAACTAAGTAAGAAGAGAAAAAATATTTGGGTTGTTTGGGTTAGGTGCTACTTGGGTTTTGAGTATGATAGAAAAAAAGAAAAAAAAAATGATGTGACAGCTGATGTAACATTTGGGTCGAGAATGATTTGTATTAACCGCTACTCATGTTCTAAGAATAATCAAACAAAAATTAATTCATTCTCGTTTTTTTTTTCATATCAAAAATCATCTTCTTCTATCTCCAAATTATAACACACCATTCTGGATATTAAAACCGTCATCTTGTAAGAAATAACATTTAATTATAATTACTAGGAACGCTCTTGAAACTTACACGTGTGGTTCATGTTTAATTTGTACGTAACTAGTTGAATGTTTTAGAATAATTAAAATATTGGTTTTTGAATAAATAACATTCAAATTCACGTCTAGTTGTTTGAAAATCCAAATAGAACTGATCGTATCCTATATAAGTCTTTTTTTTTAATTTGTTTGTGAATTCCGACGAAAATAAATGAAATTGAAATTATGTTAAACACTAAAGGGTTTGTAGTCCAACAATATCTGTTATTGTGTAATGGTGCCCCTTCTAAAGAAATTGTGGGTTTAAGTCTCGATGTGAATAATGAAGTAAATTTAGGAGTAGTTTTATTGGATGTGTGTTGGTTGTTAAAAAAAAACTAAAATACTGTTTATTCATTATAGTTTAGGGTAAGAACAAGTCTATCAAATAAAATTAAAAAAGACAGTTAATTAGGATTCAAATTATTATTAATATTATTATTAGAGAGAATTACTGATTTACCATATGGTTTACTAAGAGATCACTGATTTATTCTTTTAAATTGAAAAATTGTTATGATAATATACTTGAGTTGACAATTTGTTACAATATCAGTTCTTTAACTAACTTATCACTTATATTGATGTTAGTTTTGTCTTTTAGTAAGGATATGTTGATCTTTACTCCCTCATATCTCGCCCAATTTAAAAAATGCGATACCCATTTTTGGATCTGAAACATTATTAATATTATTGATTAGTATTATTATTATTCGGCCATCCAAGAGTTTTTTTTTTTTTGAACAGCAAGAGAAGGATAACTAGCTTAGAGCTTCGGCATGGCCATCACCCTAGACTAGCGATCCAAAATTTTATTAATGATACTAGGAAGAAGCTAGAATACAGTTTACAACTTAAGAGAGTACATATAATGGGTTACAACACCAAGATGACCAAAGTAATGATTTACACTTACTCCTATATTTTAACCAGATAAATAATGACGTCTGAAATTCAACTATTACCCGAGAGGCAGAAAATTTAATCTGATTGAAAATCATATCATTTCTAGCCTTCCAGATAAACCACCAAAGTCCCCCAACTGCAGCTTCTAAAAATTTCTTCTTCACCTCATTATCTCCATTCTCCAAAACATTCAATAAAAATTGATCAATGGAAGATTGACAATTGAGATTGATATTACACCATTTTGAGAACCATCCCCAAATGTCATTTACTTTTGAGCAGCAAAGGAAAAGATGGTCAACTGTTTCTTTAGACGAGTTACATAAATGGCAGTCCTCCGATAGCAAAATGACCCCTCTTGTAGCTAAATTAGGTTTTGTAGGAATACGATTTAATAAAACTCTCCAAACGAAACAATTAATACGCGGTGGCAGCCATTTGTTCCAAAAGATATAGCCCGCAAACGGAGAATTAATCAGATTTTCTATGATGATTTTGAGTGATCTCATCGTGAATTCACCGCTCGGGTCTCCTTCCCATCTCCACCCATCTTCTTTGTCGTTTATCACCACCTGCTGTAGCATTTTTCCTAAGTCATCAAGCTGCTGTAAATTGTTTTCTTGTAGCTCGTTCGATTGCCAATTCCATCCCCAGACAATTCTCTCGTTATTAATATGAGAAACTCGATCAGCAATGGAACAATTTTTTTGAGACTCCAAAGCATAAAGATCTGGGAACATGTGCTTTAAAGAAGCTTCACCAGTCCAGCGATCCTTCCAAAAGTTTATATTATTCCCATTGCCAACCACTCTTGTGAACAACTCATCAATATTTAAATTCAATTTGGAAAACAAATCACTCACCTTAGAGATATTTAACCACACGCCTGGATGTTTACGATTAGCAGTTTCAGATTGGTTCCTTCCACTAACACCATGAATTGCTTTGATAACTTTGGTCCATAACGCATTATGTTCTACCTTTATCCTCCACAACCATTTTGTAATGAGAGCTAAATTTGATGCTTTTAGAGACC
>JAUEJL010068005.1:0-17083 GCA_032274825.1 Drosophyllum lusitanicum | reverse complement strand
TCAACATACAACACAACACCCGTTTACCCGTTTCAACTAACGAAGATATTTTCGGAATCCTCGTTTGAAACCATTTACTATTTTATCATTTTTACCTATTTTCATTATTATTTTTAGGAACTCGTTTACTAGCCAATACAATATTTTCTATTAATACTTATATATATATTTTCATTTAATTCGTTTAATTAAATTTACCTACCAATGGCGCGCACAAATAGGCCCGTTTCAACTTATATATATTTTTTCATTTAATTCGTTTAATAAATACTATCACGAACCTGCCGCCTCTTTTGAGGTGTTAGCTTCTTAGACGGGTATCCTGCTCCCCTTTTTAACTTACAACTCACTCATACGATGCCCATAAATCTCAACAGGGATATATTTGGAATCCTTATCTCAAACCATTTAATAATTAATAACTTCTACTCATTTTCCTCCTCTTTTATTCAATAACTCATTTTTCTAATATTTATAAAAATTGGGGTGTTACACAGATGAATTAGATAATGGATTCGAAGCACTTTTTGTAATGTTAATGATTAATTGTAGTCAAATCAAAATGAATCTGAACACCTTGTTGGGCAATTTCATAATTTTATTAATAATACGTTGTTCAATGATAAAAAGATGGAAACTCAAAACAACAAACAATAAAATAAACGTGACTGAGGTCTGTGTTAGATACAATTTTTTTAAACAGATTTTGTATTTATTTCTCAAAATAAAACAGTTGAAGCAATGTGCATTATCAAAGTTGACCCGTTAGCTGAAAGATTATAGAACTCGATCGCATGAGACCTATTCAAGAACTTGGAAATGGAACACCAAGCCTAAATGCGGGATAACTTTTAGGAGAAAGAGGAACAATCTCTTAACACCCAAAAAAAATGAGGAGCGCGGTGGAATGAATCATTTAATGACAGAAGCCATATCTATAATTAATACTAAATCATATATTGGAAATTTGATTTTTGCACATTCAAATCATAAAACTTGATTTGTATGTTTGTATCAGTTCCATATATAGAATTTTAAAATTTATTTAGAAAAAATGAAACTAATTGTAGCAAAGTATGGTTGAGCGAGCTACATTGGTGTCTGTGTGACGCGTTCACATACATGTGTGATGAGTTTAGCCTACAAATCCAGATTCTTGCACACCCTTGAGCACGGGTAGAAGTTGGAGTAAACTATAAAAGGAATCTTACCAAACTTTACACATCCATGTTTATATACTTGTATCAAGTTCATACTCACTATTACATGGGATCTAAGTTTTCACATTCAAAATTTTCATTTCAAACGCTTTGCTTTGTGTAACACCGAAAATCATAAGCCATTTTTTTTTAAATCGCTAAGGAAGCATTGAAGTAAAATAATGATATACATATACACCCACAAATATAATAACATTGTTTCAAAACTACAGTATTTGTTGTGTTACAAAAGTTGTACAAAACATGGTTCGTCATTTTACAAAATACAATATCAGAACGTTGGTCAAATTCTCCTTCACACACAACCCCCAGCTAAATAGTTGTACTTACCGAAACCTGTAAAAACGGGTTAAAGGTGGGGAATTAGCACAAAGTTAACTGAATGGAAGCTACAAACACATACAGTAATAAGTAACAACCAACATAATCAACAATAGAAACAAACAATCACATAATTCCAGAGGACCAGCGGTTCGGCGCAGAACCTACAGCCAATGCGGGTCAAGGCAAAGATTTACCGATAGCCCTTTACTACTTGGTACAGTTAAACCCCTTCCTTTCAAACACTATATAACATTTTCAATTTTTCATCCATGGTGTGCGCATGTGTAATGAGTACTATGGTAGTGTTAGAGCATTTGCAACCTTCATTCTTCACCACAAGGCAGACTTGTCAAACACTATATAACATTTTCAATTTTTCATCTAGGGTGTGCGCATGTGTAATGAGTACTATGGTAGTGTTAGAGCATTTGCAACTCTCATTCTTCACCACACACTCGCTACACCATCACGTTAGCTTTTTTTCTCTTACCACCAGCTTTGTAATGGTTACTACCTACCACATCAAATTATGTGACTCACCTAATACTCAATTAATTAATTACAAATAAAGAAAGAAACTAAGAAAAGAGATAGAAGAGTTTTTGGGAAAAAAACAAAAAAAATTGTGGACACCACCCACTGGCTCGCCTTTTGACGTGGTTGCCACCACCACGGCGCAGTGGTGTGGCTAGATTCTCCACAACGGCGTAGACGACCACCCTCCCCCACCCCGATTGTCATTCCGTGTACTCATAGTTAAGGTGGTTAGGTGGAAAATGAAGGTGAAGTTGAGAGTTTATCGTCTTATTTGGTTTCAAGTAAAAAGAAAACGTAACATTGAAAGTTAAACACTTAAATAAAGTTACTGTTATGCATAAACGAGAAAGAAAGCAATAAAGAACACATGAATTTAACATGGTTCGGTTAACTGAGTGTCAACCTACGTCTACGGGCAGGAATAAAGAGACTATATATTACTTATATCAGAGAGAGTTACAATGTTTAGGATATAGGGCTGAAGTAAGATAAACATAATTAACCAAATTAGGAGATTTGGCCGCCGCCCCTTCAAGCAATCAACTTGGGGCTAAAGTAGCATGCTCCACACCGTGGAGCAGCAGCCCACGCCGAGCACCATTGTATGCTTCACGCCGTGCACCCAAGGCACAAGCCGAGCACCCTCGAAGGCTCCACGCCGTGCACTTCTGTTACACGCCGAGCACTCCTGTTTTTCCAGTTTCAATATCTTTCAAGTCACGTTTCAACAGTTACAAATAACTAGTCCATTTTTGCTAACCGTCTTTAACATTAAATAATTTTTATTTATATTCTACTTGCTCTCTCAAACATCTACTTACAAATAGAACCTCCAAACTTCATTACTTATCAAACACTATAGGCTTTCACCTTGTACCTAGTTTTATTAAACATACCAGTAGAGATCATGAAGTCATGAACCAGCAAATCTTGACCAGCTTCTCAACCACTCGTCCACTCCATTCAGTCGACCCCAACGGCAATAAGCTATCAACAAATCACAAATATATTATATTGTCCGTGTGCACGTGCACACTCGTTAACGAAAAAGGCAATTAGCTTATAAATAAATGATTATAGGGAGTCAGAATTAAGGAATCACGTCATGTTTTACATGTGTAGGACTTCCAAAAGGCAATTAAACCAAGTATGTATAAAATTATTCCCAACAAATAAATGGATCCTCTTATGCTGCCTTATTTAGGAGTAGGATGCAGCACATACAAAATTCTGGTACATAATAAATGAAAAGGAACTTAAAACAAATCTCTTGCAGTAGCACTCTTATAACTAGAAAGACCAAAGGCAACTCAACCTATCAGCAACTTATTGTCAGCCAAGAAGCTATAAGTAGGCACCTCAAGATTATAAGGAGCCGGGCCCTTTCGGATTCTCCCCGATATGTCGTAGTGGGACCCATGGCACGGGCAAAACCAACCACCAAAGTCACCTGCATTCGGCAAAGGGATGCAACCCAGATGTGTGCATACCCCAACAACTATCAGCCACTCTGGATCTTTAACCCTCACCGCATCCTCCTGTGGGTCCCGAAGGGAATTCACATCAACACTGTTGGCTAAGTTGATGTCATCCTCAGTTCTACGCCTGATGAAAACTGGTTTCCCACGCCACTTCACGGTGACCGTAGTCCCGGGCTCGATGCTCGAGAGGTCTACTTCCAAGGAAGCAAGTGCAAGAACGTCTTTACTTGCAGACATGCTCAGAACAAACTTGAGTACCAAAAGACGGATCAGTGATGCATAAACAAACCGACCACCAGTCAACACAAAATATGCAAAAGCACGCTTGCTTGGGTCGCCAGGTGGATACCGCTCATGGTTGTGTTCATCATAAGTAATTTTGGATGTCGGATTTTTAATGGCAGCAACAGTAGCAGGTACTTCAAAACCCAGGTCATGTGTTTGAGCAATTGAACCAGAAGAAAGACCTGCAACAAACAAACAAAAAGGAAGTCAGAGGCTACAAAGTGGAACTCAAAGCCCGCCTGGAATCGAAACTCAAAAATCAATCTAACATGGTTCCAAGTATTATGCATCCATCACATTCTGAAACTTACCCGACATTAAACTTTAGTTTATTAGTAAAAAAAAATGTTAGATGCAGTCTAAGGCCACTTAGCATCCATCCATGATGGAGAGAGAGTGGGTCCTTTTGTAGAACACATGGATGGATGCCAAGCGACATAAGACATATGTGTCGCTTCTCTTGGTAAAATCGTAGCCGCCATAAATGAAGCCTGCTTGCTCTTATGACCGAACAAAATAGTTGCTCTGTGTTGTGGACCCAAAATGTTATTACATGTTCACAATATTGACATATCTTATATGAACAATCAACATTCATGTACTTATCAAATTTTCTACCAGATACAAAAATCTTGCACTACTTGAAACCCCATATCCAGAAAAAGAATGAAAAGAAAAAGAAGTCATAGACCTGCCAAATGGCTTGCTTAGGGCAATGTCTTGTTATTTCTAACGCAAGTTACCCTAAGTGTATTTCTAACGCATAAAATTATAAATATTTATATTCATAGAGTATTATTGTGATAATATGTTTTTTTAAGTAATCATATTGAGACACCAAATCATATAAAAACTATAAACTTTGCACCAAAAGTGTTCTTTGACTAATTACTCTGTCTGTCCACCCATCCATTTTGCCATCTCTGCATAGAACATTACACTTTTTAACAAAACAATCAAGACTACAAAGCAACATACACCAAGCCTACTCGCACTTATGACATAGAATAATTTATATTGTTGTCCCAGGATGATATATTTTATAATACCGATACGAGGGTTGTATTTGTTACATATCTGCGGGCTGGAGATGAGGCGTATGCTAATGACTAAGGTCAACAAAATATAACAAGATTCATAACATGAAGTGTTGAAAACTAAAGATGACATCAACCACGCACGTGCAGGTTGTAAAGCACACTGTTTATTGTATATGAAGTTATGAACTCCACAGACATCACACGGTCGATGTCATCAGGTATCAAGATGAGGCATCTATAGTTATTTAAGCAATATATCACTGACAGACAATCAGTATCACAAATTCGGATAATCAGCAAACAATTGATACGAAAACATATCAAACCTGCACAAGCTTACACACTCTAGAGCATCTAATTGGCCGGAATTCCAGCTCCACATTGATATTGACTTCATATTATGGATGTGTACTACTAACAGTTGCGTATGATCTACTTGTAAATGGAGATAACAAACCATATACAGATATACTGCAGATTAGTTTAACTATTTGGCAATGCTGTAAAATTCGCTAGGTGCTACTCAAGCGGTTGACTTGGGTGTAGCGAGTAATCGGCCTAGGCGGCGATTCGGTTATTTTGAGGAAATTCCAAAATTTATATGTATGAAAAAAAGCCAAGTATTGTAAGTTTGTAGCTAATAAACAAGAGAATGTCATATATATCCTTGCAACCCTTGTTAACTACATATATATCCTTTCAGAACTCAAAATACATCAATATCCTCCTAAAACCTCTAAACTCTCTTGTATAACTATAATACATAGTTTATTTATAATCAAATTATCTAAAATCCCCCAAAATTACATCAATATTCAACTCGATTTTGATGAGAACTTCATAGTGATGCTTAACATATACGAAAAAGAGAAAGATGGGATATTTTTTAATAATTTATAAATAAATTATTTATGGTTGAATTATGTATTTGAATATATAAAAGAGTAGAGAGATTTTAGGAGGATATCAATGTAAATTTGGGATTTCCAAGTATATATACTTAACTAACAAGGTTGCAAGGATATATATGAAACTCTAAATAAACACGTTCAAAAATTTAACTACTTCAAAGTTCAAACATGAATACTCATCCATGTACATCAACCTCAATGATCCAATCTTGAGCCTCCTTTGCATCATTCGCTACTAGTACTTCCATACCCTTCTCCTTCCTTTTTCTTTTTCCATCAAATTTTCATTAAACTGAACAAAAACAAAAATTTTCCAACAAGTTGCATTACATTGAAGAGAGTTCCTGACCAATTTTCCTCGATTTGCCTTGGTCAAGGACTGATTAGCAATTCCAAGGGGAGTACTTGTCTGAGTAGGCCAATTTTTACAACACTGCTGTTTGGACAGAAGTTATGTTCTTGGTGCATCTTCAAAAAAATAGGAAATGCAACTTCTTTGTCAAGCCAGAATGCTAACAAGTAGCTTCAGCCTTCATATGAGCACAATGAAATGCAAATGACGGAACAAAGCAGTATTTGACATGTATAACTTGACATATTCTCAGTCGTTTTAGCATTAGAAAGATAAGGAAAAATTGCATCTAAACCTTACAAGAGTATAGAATACGACTAACACTGAACTCCCCCACCCCAGAAGATAAACAGTCTTGCACAAATTAGCTCAGAATCCCAAATAATCCTCATGAGGAGAATTTGTGCACAACAGCTCTGCTATGGTTTCCTCTTCCTCTGTGCTATATTGTTCAACACTTTTTATGATAGTATGTGATTAGATGGCAAACGTAAAGGGGGACACGTTCACCTACCAAGCCTTGCAGAGTATTAAAGAGGGTGAAACGTGCATCAGAGCTATGCTATGTTTTCCTACTCCTTTATGTATATTGTGCAACGCCTTTTTGTGATAATTGAAGGTAGAGGGAAATGTGTGCATCTAGCAAACCTTGCGGAGTATGATAATCGGTACCTAACACGTTATAATTGTAATGATCCCAGAGCAATGAGATTCATACTAGAGGCAAACCTTGCACATTCCAAAGCTGCTAACGACTATAAAGCAAACAAAGAAACAAAGTATGTAGACATCTCCAATGCCACTCATAACTCCAAAAACAAAAGAAGAAACAAACAAAAGTCGATTTGCATATCCGTTCAAAAGCAACCCAATGTCTGAAGTGGTAAAAAATATAAGAAACAGAGTTTAGAAAATTAAGAAACCAATCCCCCGCTCATAAATAATCTTGATTGGATTCATCAATACTGGCAAAATTCCAATGTCTAACAGTGGGAAAATCGCAATACACCATTGACTGAATGACTGCATTTTTAACGCAAAAGAATCTAAATCATTGACATCTTTAACGACTGCATTAACTAAAAATTAACCCACGCATAAACACATGACGTGTTTTATAACCGTGTAAACGAAATGTCGAAATCTAAGATCGCTAACTACCTCCACAGATCTTCGTAAACAACAAATCCGTGCGGAAAAGGTGAAATATAAATCGAAACCCGTACTATAATATAATGATAGCGTTACAACGACTAACCTCTTATATGATGTAGAAACATGGAATTGAGGTAAAGGGGATTTGGATGGGAAATGGATCTAGGAGTATCGGAGGTGGAATCAACGCCGCAGCCGTTGATTGGATTGCGCGAGATGATGACAGATGAGGCCGAAGTAGACGGCCACCATGAAGAGATAGAAGAGCATCTCCTCCCGGCGACTCGCAACATGCCGTCGATCTCAAGGTTAGCCTGTGATTCCGATTTAGGGTTTCAGCGAAATGGGAAAATTGCGAAAAAGGGCTGTAACGAAGATCGGAAGGGAAGTTGTCTAATTTTTGCAATAAACTCAGAAGTAAGAACGATATAGATGGTCTTTTTTTAGGGGTGTTTCAGACAGTTAGGTTTTAAAAAATATTAAATATTAATAAAAAAAATATTAAATTATTATAAAATACAAAATAAAATAAGAATTTAAAAAAATAACGACATAAGAAATCAATACCATCACTATCAACGTAATAAGTTTAAGTTTTTATTAATTATGATTTAAAAGAAATTTAAATATCAATGTAATAAGTTTAAGTTTTTATTAGTTATCATTTAAAAGAAATTTAAAATGATTATAAAATATTTTAATAAGATCAAATTAAGAATTTCATTAAATATAATATTTTAAAATATTATAACAAGTAAATACGATATTAGTAAAATATGATATTTGTAAATTATGATAAACAAATATAATATTTTAAAGTTTAAAAAGTGTGTATATGAAATTTTTTTAATAATTTTGATTTAGTTTTGACTAAGAAACGTCAAAATTATTTTATTAAATAATTGGTTAGGATCGTTTAATAAATTTAATACATATTAGTCTTTTATTTATATTAGAAGATACGTTTTTTTAGCTTGATGGTTTCTAATTAAGCTTATTAGACCATTCGTTATGCTTCACCCGATTGCATCGGGTAGCATTAGGTAAGGGAGGGGAACACCATTACGTGATTTTTGAGTTGAATATCGAGTAGACCTTTCGAGTATATACACTCGATGGAAGAAGTCTGCACAACCCCCACCCCCCTCTCAACCTATCTCACAAACACACACGCGTAGTTTTTTAATATAAAAAAAAGTAGGGAGAGTTTAAAGGAGATGTATAACACTTAATTTTGGTAAGATGAGGAAATAGAAGAGGAAATGATGTGACGCTGATGTGAAATTGAATAAGTGAAAGGAAAATGGAAGGTATAACTCATGGCCTTAGGGTCTGTTTTGTTCGCGAAACGAATATGAAAGAATTGAAATTCATAGGAATTTGAATTCATGGGAATTGGAATTCCTGAAAAAAACTATATTTTATTTGGTTAGTAAGGACTGAAATTAGAATCTAAACAAAAATAAATTATACTACCTACCGCTCACCACCCCCTACCCCTTCCACTGGCCACCGCCACCCCACCCCTGGCCCTGGCCCTAGCCCTGACCCAACCCACTCCTACCCCCTTTACAAATATGAAACATTTAGGGAATTAAGTATATTTATTGTATACTACATCCATAGTTTTATTTGTCAAGTTATCATCATCGTCACAAAAATTAAACTTTGAGCTAATTAAGTATATTCATTATGTACAAAGATTTTTCAAATTGATATGAAAGTTCCATGAATATATATTATCTTAACTGAAATATCATGTTATCGTTTATGTGTTCAACCTCTTCATTTGTTGGAAACACAATACTCTCTCTTAAAAATAATTTTGATCAAAATATGCTCATTTGTAACACATAGTCTTACAATGACACAATATTATCCGTTTTACCCCATTAGCTAACGACTTTGTTTCTAGCGGACATGCGGAAACTTCCTAAGGGGTTACCCATCCATGTATTGCTTCCGCCCAAACACACTTAATTGCAAAGTTCTAATTAGATCTGTCATGCTTGCGGCCTTAAAATGCACTGTGTCATGTAAGACAAAAGTTTACATGTAAGCTCAACACCTCTCATGTCCACATGCGATGTGGGATTCACCTAAGGTGTTACATCATTGATGTCATGTAATCATTTATATGCTCAACATATTCATTTGTTAGATGTACATGTGGTACACAATTAGTTATAGTTATTTTTGTAAAAGTATAATAACAAAAAACACAATATATTAAAAAGGGCAAATTACATGAAAATACAATAAATTTTGTCTTAGTTACCATTGTATACAGCCAACTTTAAAATTTTAAAAATAATACAATTAACTTTCATAATTCTCTCGTTGTATGCAAACAACTTTTCAATGTGTCTGTTGTTTAGTTATCATTGTATACAGTTAACTTTGTCATAACTTTCATAGTATACAACAAGTTGCATACAATGTGAGAATTATGAAAGTTGGTTGTATTAATTTTAAGAAAATAAAATTGATTGTATATAATGGTAACTAAGACAAGGTTCATTGTATTTTAATACAATTTGCCCTATTAAAAAATAAAAGTTAGACATCTAAAAATAAAAAGATTAAATGTTTATTAATTTCAAAATCTTAAGGATTATTTTGAAGTATTATTTAACCATAATTTCTCATTGTTATTACATTAAACATATATTAGAAATCATAACGAATACTGATATTGTCATATTTAGATATATAGTTTAAGCTATATCTGTTATACTTTAACCTGTTATTGTTTATAAATAAGTTAAAAGATACTTAATATCCTGAGATGTTGGTTTTCAGGTTAAAATGACGGATTATGAAAAGTTTTGACCAAAAACTAAAGAAAAATAAATAAATAAGAAAAGTTGTCAGCTCCGACACTCCTTCACTGTTTTAATCATATCTCACTCATACGAACTCGTATTGAGGTGATTCAAAAGGCCACGAAAACTAGACTCAGAGTACTACAATGATACCAAGATGAATATTGCTATAGTTGACAACGCGACGCGTTAATAAGGTCCAACACGACGCGGCTAATGTGAAGGCCAATAATGTCGCGAATTGATTACCCGACACGACTCCTTTTAAAGGAGAACGCGACGCGTCAGTTCCGAAATGTGAAATCTATAAGTACAACCCTGTTTTTGACCCATTGAAGATACATGCGATTCTAGGGTTCCAATATGATAGCTGAGGACGTCCAAAAGTGATTTTGAGGCCTGAGAGAAGGTTTGGAGCTCAATAACGAAGAGGAAGACCACAACTTTGACAGAATTGACTGGGGTTTGCCACCATCGGTCTATAATGGTTTGCAAGTTCTGTTCTTTTTTGTTTTTGATGTGTTATAGTATGTCTATGGGCTAGGTTTTCTGTTTTTCACCTTGATTAGATGAACCCTTGTTTATTGGTTTGATTTCCATGGACCCGGATGTTTTGTAATTGTATAATGATATGCGTATAGCGTACCAGTTTTAAATTTATAAATTCAAGTTATTTAGCACGACTACAACACAAATAGGCAAGAGAACATAATCGTATCGTAGTATAGTAAATAAGTATGGGTGTCAAACACAAGGAGAACGGGTATGATTTTAATATAACTTTACTAATTAAATATTAAACTAATTAAAGAGCAGTAAAAGGGGATTTTGGAACTGCAGCACTACCAACTAATTTAAACACTTATACTACTAAAAATCACCAAAAACAACTCAAAGGAAGCAAAAAGCATGAAACTTTATCAGATTAAACTATCAGAACGAAGATTTCCCTCCCTAGATTCGATTTCACCTTTTCAAGTCAAATGATTTCAAATAAAGATGTGCAATGGACAACTAATTACCATATACCGATTTCTTATGTGATTAGACTCTTGGTCAGATTATCTAACCCTATAATTATGCAATTAATTAACCTTTATGGTCATGAGATTAATTTAGAGCAAAACTAGTCTATTTGGTTCGAATCAAGAAAGACTTAATCTTTTGTGATTGTTTTTGTTAACAAATCATTCACTTAACACATAAAGGTCATTATATGTCAAGCATACACATTAAAGTTCCTATCTTTGGTTGTTTAAGCCTAGGATTGGTCAATCACTAGTCAAAATTACCTATTGGTCCTAGATAATCAAGATTAAAGCCTCACAAATAGATTGGTCCTCTAATTTATGAAAACTCAGATTATAAACACCCAAAAACAGATCCTAAAACATATATGGATCTTTGATTAAGCAATACATGATAAATATATAATAAAAGGTATCCAACTTTAATGAAATCATGCAACTTTAACAAGGTTCATCTCCTCTAGGAAGGAAAACAGTAAATCTAGCCCATAATCATCATTAAATACATTCTAGAATCATTCAAAAACAGAAACATATGAGTTAAGAATGAAAAACCGTGATAAAGTGATGATTAAAGCCTTGAATATTCATTCCTAAGCCTTGATCTTCATCCAAGCTTCCAATCTGCCTTGAGACGTTTTTAGGAGTATAAAGTGTGTAAAAGTCGGATGGTTCTTCCCCCAACAGATCTAGGACTTTGTTTAAATAGATAAGTTGAAACAGGGGTGTCGTGTCACAACGGGTAAGTGTCGTTTGGCAATCTGTGAAGTCATCGCGTAATCCAAATTCTTTTTTTTGAAAGTTTGAAATCTGGCCTTATCAGGTCACGTCACTTCGCGATCTATTTAACGATCGCGTCACGATTTTACATTTTCAGGCATTGACCATAAAAGTGATTTTGTAGCCCTCTGAGTCTAGTTTCTGTGGCCTTTTGAATCACCTCAATCCGAGCTCGTATGAGTGAGATATGATCAAAACAGTGGAGGTGTGTCGGCGCTAACAACTTTTCTTATTTCTTCGGTTTCTTCAGTTTTTGCTCAAAACATTTCATCATCCATCTTTTTTACCTGAAATTCAATAAATGAAGATAATTAAGTATCTTTTACTTATTTACGAACAATAATAGGCTAAATTAAAATAGATATCGCTTAAAATATATATCTAAATTTGGCAATATGAGTAGACAGTGTGTCATACTAAGCTCTCGGTCCTTGATGAAGCCCATATAGAGCTTTGTCTAACCTGTATACTTTCTCTGGAAACTTTGGATCCTCAAATCCTGGTGTTTTGGCACACATACACTTCTTCTTCAATTTTACCATATAAGAATGCACTTTTGACATCCATCTGGTACACCTTGAATCTCTTGAACGAGGCATATGCTAAAAATATTCTAATTGCCTCCATTCTTTCCACAGTAGCAAAGACTTCATCGTAGTCAATGCCTTCCTCTTAAGTATATCCTTGTGCAACTAACATTGCTTTGTTTTTCACCATAATTCCTCTTTCATCTTTCTTGTTTCTAAAAACGCATTTAGTGCCGATTGCTCTTTGCCCTTTTGGAAGATATACCAATCTTCATACCTCTTGTAGCTTGAATTGCAGTAACTCTTCCTACATTGCCTCTATCTAACTTGGATCCTTCAAAGCTTCAACAGCCTTCTTAGGCTCAATCTAAGATAGAAAGCAATTTAGTAGTCCAGTTTGTAGATCTTTGAGCCCAACAGACTTGATCATTCTTCTTGTTTGCATAGGGGAACTGGGATCACTAATCACCAATGTTGTGGGGTGATTCTTGGAAGTTCTTGTAGGATGAGGAGTTTCGTCGTGAAGATTGACATCCAAATCTGTGACGTTGCAATCCGGTGGTTATTCAAAGTCATCTTCTAACTCTGGGAAACCATCCTAATCCTAGTCATGTTCATTGGGTTATGCATCATCACCATTATCACTTTCACTATCACTGTCATCTTTACTACCACTTGCGTTATCAGCTCCATCACCTGTTTTGTCCTCATCCACAGAAGATTGAGTAAACTCAATTAGATCCACTATGGGAGTCAGAAAAAAAAATCTGGTGAACTTGTCTTCTTAAGTACATTATCATCCTACATACCTGTTCCTCTAGGCAACTCAACATTGAAACTAAAGTTTTTGTTAGAGAATCAATATCAAATAACCAATCCGGACCAGTACCATTAGGTGTATTCTCATTGAAAGTAATATTAACACTTTCCTTAATGATTCTAGTTGAACTATTAAACACCCTCTATGCCTTACTCTGAGTGGAGTACCCTACAAAGAATCCATTCTCTGCCTTGCTATCAAACTTCCCTAAGTAATATTTTGTATTCAGGATAGAACAAGGACGTACACCCAAATGATTTAAAAAAGCTTATGAGTGGCTTTCTCTTGTGAAAGAGTTCATAAGGATCTTGCCTTGGGATTTGACAACTTGGATTCTATTTTCACGTAGTAGGCAGTGTTAACAGCCTCTGCCCAGAATGTGATAGATAACTTAGAATATGCTAACATAGTCCTATCGGTCTCAATCAGTGTTCTATTCTTTCTCTCAGCTACTCTATTTTGTTGTGGAATCCTAGGAGCACTAAACTGCCTCTCAATACCTTTTTCTCCACAAGACATGTTCAACTCATACTTCTTGAATTTTGTACCATTATCAAACCTGATAACATTCACTTTTAGATTATCCTGGTTTTTTATCATAGTAATGAATGATTTTAGCAACTCAATAGTCTCATCCTTTGTCCTAAGAAAGTATACCAATGTAAACCTAGTAAAGTCATCAACTATGACTAAACAGTAGCTCTTCTTTCCAATACTCATAACATTTGTTAGACCAAAGAGATCCATATGCAGCAATTGAAGTGGTGTAGAGATGGAATTAATGTTTTTTGACTTGTGAGAAGTCTTATGTTGTTTGCCTTTTAGACAAGCAATGCAGTGATCATTATAAGCAAATTCCTTTTGTGGTAAACCTCTGACCAAATTATTTTTAGCAAGAAAGTTCATGGTTTTAAAATTTATGTGACACATTCTTCTATGCTAAAGAGATGACTCATCAGAAGAAGCTTTTGAAATAAGACAGTTTACAGATGATGATGATGAGACATCTTCCAGATCCAAACAATAAACGTTTTCCTTCCTTTTAGTTCGCAGTAGTATTTGATTTTCATCAACTACTTTGAATCCGGGAGCAAGGATGATACATTCTGACTTTGTGAACAAGATAATGTGCTTTTTGTCACACACCTATGATTAACAGGTTGTACTTGAGCTGTTCAACATAAAAGACATCATAGAAAGTCATTTTACCTTTTGTCACCGTTCCCTTACCTGTGATTTTACCTCCTTTACTGTCACCTCAAAAGGCCACATATCCATCATCAATCTTCTTAAAATCTTGAAGGCAGGACATGTTCCCTGTCATGTGTCTTGAGCAACCACTATCTACATGCCATATGCTTTTCCTCCAAAGATGTGGGTTGCCCTCAATTGGAAGATCATCAGTTGAAACTTTTGCCATAAGTGCTTGGTTCTGTTCAGCATCTTTAGCTTGATCAATCCAATTAAAACCCATTCCCTTTTGAGACACCAAAGCTTGTGATGTGTTGCCTTCAGTGTTTCTTCTATTGTTCGTAAATCTTGATTGTTGAGGTGTTGAACCTCTACATTCTCTAGCGAAGTGTCCTAATTTGAGACACTTGTAGCATTCTCTACCAGTCCTATTGATGAATCTTTTTACTCTCATAGTCGACATAGCCATCTACCATTTAAGATCCATCTCTTTTAGATCATCAAGATGAATTTGTTCAAGATCATCATTAGTGAGTGAAGACTTTGCATGACTTGCAAGAAAAGTTTCAAGAACAGCATCATTTGATCCATCTTGTTTAACAGTAGAACTCTTATCAGTAACAGATTCACTTGTTGACAAAAGCAAAGAAGCATTGTGAGAATATCCGGTTGTCTTCTTCTTAGTTTTTACTTTAGATTCAAACACCCTTAGATCATTGTATAAGTCATCAAGTTCAGTATACATGATCCATTCTTCACCTAAAGATCTCAAAAACTTTTTATTGACATCATCTAGATCAATAGAAACTCCAGCAGTTGCTAGCTCTCCGATAAGTTTATTAAACCTATCAAAGGTTTGAGTCATTGTTTCATTCTTCCCAGCCACGAAGTTCTCATATTGTTGTTTCAAAATAAACTTTTGATTCCTCTTAGTGCTTTTTGTTCAAGAAAACCTCTTCTCCAATGCTTCCCATACTCTTTAGCATCTGAACACCTATGCTTTAACACCTGTGGAATTGATGTTGATACTCATTGGGTATGGCCAAAAGCAAGGTGCTTAAAACCTTCATCTTTGATTGTATCTCTTTCCTCTCAACATCATTCTTTGGAGGAGATCTCTTCTTCTTGGATCTATCAGCATTCAACTCCACACCAGTAGTTGGACTATTCTCAATGACATCCCACATTCTCAATGACATCACTCGTTCGGTTTGAGCATGGGAACCTTAGACACCATAACTCCTTCATTAGCAGTGCTCATATTTACCATTGATGAAAGTAACGGCAAATAAAGATTACAGACTTGTCTTCCTATTTGATCTTGGATCAAGAGCAACCACAAGATGTGATAGCTCTGATACCACTTGTCAGGATCGGATTAACAAACTATTTGAACCAAGATATATTAAGGAAGCCACGGAATTACATCTTAATACTTAAACAAGAACACAAGAATTTAATATCAAACCCAACTTGTATTGACCACTGAAATCAGATGATTACAATCAAATTGTTATCAACAAAGCCCCAAATTGTCTTTTATGATAGACATACAAAACTTCTCTAATGTAAGGATCAGAAACGACCTTGAGGATAAAACTCTATCAATGCAGAATTACAGACTTTCTCTGTTCCGTAGGTTGTTTCTCTAACCTCTATTTACATTAATATATACTTAGAATTACAAGATAAACATTAAAAACAAACTTTATCTTCAATTATATCTTTATTTTTTGGTAATTCAAATCCTCCCTTGATCTCAGGAATCTTTCCTTGATTATCAGACTTCATCTGTATCTTGATCAACTTCGAATTTCTTCAAGCTTCAACTTTGAACTTACAGTATTAATATTGGTCTTGCAGCATTAACCTTGTAGAACAATATTAGATTCTTCAACCAATATTAATATTCAACAGTTGCAATTTCTACTAGCAGCATTAACTTTTGTCACAAGTAGAAACTTCAGTGCTAATAGTATTAAGTTCAAAATAGCAGTAGTAAGTAGACTTAGCAGCATTTAGACCTAACACATCCTAAATTAGATATTATAGTTAGCTGCTTATATCAAATCAAATATGTTCCTTGAACAGTTGTTAATTATAAACCTATTTGTAGGATCTCAAATCAAGTATCAAATAATTATTGAATATTTAATCAAGAACAAGAATGATTTCTCGTGCTATGATGAGGTAAACATGAAGCACAGAGAGAATACAAGTTATCGGCTTGAAAATTGCTTAAACTTAATTAGGTGGCGTTTGGTTCGCGGATTGTTTTTCATTGGACTTAGAATCTTGGAAGGAATTGGAATTTGAAAGAATTTGAATTGGAAAGTAATTCCTTCCTTTTTGTGTTTGGCAAAAGAATAAGATTCAAAAAGGAAAAGACTGGAAAGCAAAAAAAAAGCAACACCACCACCTCCCTTCACCGCTGCCGCCTGCCACCATCGCTGCCGCCACCCCCAACGTCTCTATCGCCGCTTGGTTCTCCCAACAATCCAACGGTTGGATCATTTGACTCGTAGCGTTACTTGAGCCTTTGTTGGGAATTCTTTTTTCTTTTGGGCTTGTCGGTTTCCCACCTGATTCTGTATTCTTCTTCTAAAC